>JAKTWT010000166.1:0-44426 GCA_030582155.1 Hansenula lynferdii | reverse complement strand
TCTAGTATCTTCCATTCTGACTAATATCTTTTATCTGATTGGTCACAGTTTCTTGTATCTTCTATACTCTTCTATTATCTTCCATTCTGACTAATATCTTTTATCTGATTGGTCACACAGAGCTTTCATATATATTCTGATTTAAGTAATGGTATCCTTTGATTATCTAGCTTATTATATCATGTGATATATCATGTGATTGTTACATAAGCATAAATATTGTTCTTCAGCATAAATAAAGACAAGATAAACTTAAAGTAGGACAATAAGGTCCAGCTTTTGAAGATGCAGTACAGTTGGGAGCTGGGAATGCAATTTAACAGCTTTTGTTAAGAATACGTCTTTAGATCAATTTATGGGGGTCTCAATTTGGTACATATTTAACCAGGCGATCTAGATCTTCATACCAAAGTTTGCTTCAGCTTCATAAATTGAAAAATAGATTCACTCTCATCGACTCCATGGTCTTATACTAAAATCAAATAGATCTAGGAACAAAATTTAAACATGATTCTTGATTAAAAGTAAGATATAACTTTCGGTAAAGCCAACAAAAGCCAAAGTTTTCTTTGTATCTCGAATCTCGATGGCACTTATCAAACATAAATCTACTTATACTTCAACTTTTTCACAAGTCAACTCTTCAAGTCTCTAATTTAAACATGTCTGAAGACCAAGAAAAGAAACCAGAATTTGGTCCCTCGGGGAGAAAGATCATTTATGACAAAGATGGTAAACCGTGAGTTAAAATCATTCAATTATACCAATGCGTCATTACTAATGTTAAATCAGTTGTCGTTCATGTAATACATTATTAGATTTTAAAATGGCAAATTTCAGTGGTACTGGTACTTCAAAATCTACAGCAAGTAAACCCGTGGCAGCAGGTGCTGGATTTGCTGGATTAGCTGCAGCTTCAACTTCCACCACAAAATCTGAATCTCCATATCCAAAAGAATGCCCCCCAGATGTTACACAACTAGGTCGTTCAACTTGGAATTTTTTACATTCTTTAGCTGCTACATACCCACAAGAGGCATCAGAAAGACAACAAACAGATATGTTATCATTTTTAAACATTTTTTCCAAGATTTATCCATGTTGGTGGTGTGCTGAAGATTTTGAAAAATATATAAATAAACCAGAAACTAAACCAAGAGTTAAAACACAAGAAGAATTTGGTAAATGGCTTTGTGATGCTCATAATGAAGTCAATGTAAAATTGGATAAACCAAAATTCGATTGTAATCTTTGGAAACAAAGATGGAGAGATGGTTGGGATGATGGATCTTGTGATTAATTTCCTACAATGTAAATAAAAACGTTCATATATCATGTATTTAGTTAGACATTAATATACCATGTAAATAGATGTCTTAATTGTATAAAGATAATTCCAATGGTACTGAGCTTCCTCTACCTGAAGGATATAATTTTTGTTTCCCTTCAAAGACTCTTGGTTTAGGTAAATCAGTTTGATTAACAAATTTAAATCTTGAATCATCAATAACAATTTTGGTGTGATTATTACCACCATTCATTGTGTATAAGGAAGAATCAATTTTAGAATTCGAACTCACTTCAGTTGGTGAAGAGGTTGGAGGAGGTGCCGGTGCAGATTTACCAAATAATCTCTGTTTGAATGAACCACCTGGTATATGATGATGATGATGATGTTGACTTTGTGAATCAGTTGTTTGTGCTGTGTTTATTGATGGTGGTGCTTTGGAAGATGGTGGTGGTGGTGGAGCAGCTTTGGAAAATGATGAGCTTGTTGATGATCTTGATGGTGAGGCCGGTGCTGGTGGTGGAGGTGGTGAGTTTGGTAAGCTTGGTGCTGATGTAAAAGGTATAGAAGGAGCTTGTGGAGCAGGTGCATGTGAGAATGAAGGTGTAGATGGAGCAGGAGCTGGTGGGATTGAAGGTGCACTTGACCTTGGTGGTGCAGGAGCAGATGGTGTTGGTGGAGCAGGTGGAGCAGGAGAAGATCCACTAGAAGATTCATCAACAACAAATCTATCATCCCTCTTGTTTTGAATTTCAGACAAAAATGGCAAGCCACCACCAACTGGTGGTTTTGAAGTTGAATTTGAAGATGGTGCTGATGATGGTAGAGATGGAGGAGCAGGTGGTGGATGTGGTGCATTTGGTAAAGATGGGGGAGCTGGTGGAGGAGGTGGAGCTGAGGGCATTTGTGGAGCTCTTGGTGGGTCTGAAATTGGAGTTGAAGGTTTTGATATTGATGGAATCGGAGGAGCAATAGGTGTTGGTGCCGGTGATGAAGATTTCCTACTCCCAACTTTAGCTGCAATCATATCTGCTAAACTATTACCTCCACTAGGCGCACTTGGAGCGCTTGGAACAGGAGCACTTGGTGCCTTCGCTGGTGTTGAATCCCCGGAAGCTTGCTCAGATGCATTGAAACCTGATGGAACTGCATCAATAACATGTGAGTCGTCTCTCTTTTTTTGAATCTCTGCTAAGAAAGGTAATCCACCACCAATATTTGGAGAAGGTGTAGATGATTTAGTTGATGTTGGTGCCTTTGGAGCACCTGGAGGTGGAGGAGCACCTGAAGATGGTAATGGTGGTGGTGGTGGAGCTCCAGATGATGGCAGTGGTGGAGGTGGTGGTGGCCCTGAAGATAGCGTTGGAGGAGCTGGAGGGGCTGGTGGAGGAGCTGGTATTGATGCCGATGAGCGAGATGGTCTTGCTGATGGTATACTTGGTGCAGTCATTCCTGGTAAAGGTGGTGGAGCTGATGGAGCTTTTGGAATTGATGAATTTGAAGGTCTTGAGGATGGAATTGAAGGAGCTGATCCAGATGGTAAAGGTGGTGGTCCATTAGAAGGGACACTTGGTGCTGAATTCTTAAATGATCCTTGGCTTGATATGGAATTGATGGAGCTTGATGAAGCTTTACGAGCGTGGTCACTCTTTTGTGGGATTCTTGGTGGAACTTTCAAATTGTTATTACCTGGCACCGGTGGAGCAGCTGATACTGGAATTGGCGGAGCCCCAGATGAAGGTATTGATGGAGCACTTATATTTGGTATTGAAGGTTGGCCTGAAGAAGATGGTGTTCTGTTTGGAGGTCTTGATTTCGGCAAAGATGGGATACTTGGGGCACTTGGAGCAGATCCACTGCTTGAATCGTGTGTTGCGACATGCTTCTTCAGTTTTGGAATACCATTGGCAAACAAGCCACCGATTTGTGGAGCAGAAGATGTTTCAGCACTTGGAGCACCAGTTGTCGTTTGAGGCCTTGAAGACGGAATCGACGGTGGGACAGCCATTGGAGCGCCCATTCCCGGGCCTGACGACGCAACAGCACCACCACCAGAAACCTTGGGAGCACTTCTGTCGTCTGTCTGTGCTTTCTTCAACGAGGCCCCCTTTCTGATATCACCAAGAAGAGCGTCTCTGCCTGCGATTGCTGGTGGTTTGGAAGCCTTAGAGCTTGGAGGTGGTGGACCACCCATTGGAGGAGGCGGTGGGGGAGGAGGTGCCGGTGGAGCCATTGTGTTGATGAGAATTGTTGGACCCTCTTTAGCTAGCGATGTAGTTGTTGAAATGTGTCAAAATTGGTTGAATCTCCTAAATCAAATATAAACAAGTTTCAGCTTTTGATCTTTGCCCTAAATCTGTCTGCCTGAAGTCACGTGATATTACCCGGCTTTTGAGTGTCGAGAAATTATTACGTATTGAAAAGTTTTTGTTTCAAAGCTTACTCTTCTTTACACAATTTTTGGAAAAGTCAAAATTGACTCAAAGTTAATGTTTTCATGTGATTGTGGGTGGGATTGAGATGGTGGTGGTGATTTGGGTGTATTACTGTGCACTTGAACTGGAGACAGCACGAGTTAAAAGAAAAGTCTCGATAAAGTCATGGTCCAGTCCAGAGCCTACAGGATTGAAGGAATCAGCGTTAGATGACAACTAGTGATAAGGTTATACAATTGCTCATCGTATTTTTTCTCTTTGGATCTTCTGGATCTTTGGCAAACTTGTCGAGCTTCAATAATTGGCCAACACTTCTCATTCCATCAAAGCTTAATTCACACAATCTATGATTACTGGCCTCTTCGAAGATTATTATACCTTTACACCGTGGTATAATGATTCAAAGCGAGGCCTAGAAAAACCTTCACTACTTATCATTTGTCTCAACTTACAGCAATTAGTAGGATTTTTGCGCTATGGGTTGAGGCAGCGTTCAGTTCTCAGTACTGGATATTTTGATCAAGTGTGTGACATTCTTTAATAAACATAACTTTATTAAGAAAAGCGTAGATTTTGCAACCCCCAGATCTATAGCTTCAACTAACGACAAAATTCACCTTTATTACCACCATAATTTCAACTTCGTGATATTTCCAAGATCTCAGTATCAAGAAACAATTTTACCAATTCCCAATTTCGGCAGATCTCCGTACATTTTGGGATTGAAATTTGATTTCTCACAGATACTCAAATGTATAACATTACAAAACGCATATGAGGCTGCTTTAACTGGAGACATAACAGGAACATATAATTCAAAAACGTATTCCAACGGTGAAAGAATGTCGCTATAATCTTGGTTTTTCACTCTGCTGGTGAAGTTCAACATATTCATAAGCTTTTGTCTTTTGTCACCATCTACATGGAAATATCAATCCGAGGAATAACTCGTTAAAATCAATGCTGGCAGGGCAAAAACAAGATCAAAATGTCACTGAAGTGTGGTCTAGTATTATAATACTGGTTTTTGGTGGTTGTGATAACTTACACTTGGTATCATATTTTTCTAGGCTCTTGTACTATTGCGGTAAAAAGCTCTCATTCTGCATCAACTAAACATCAAGATGAGGAAACCGATGAGATGAAATTATTAAGTGCTAAAATCAATCACTATAGCAAATTAATATGCATATGCAAACAACTTAAAATTTTTTAAACTCGGTAACTATCGATTTATCATAAAAAAGTTGCTAATAATTACAGGTTTGGATAACTTGTCTGATGGAATTGGAATATAAAGCATAAAAGTGCAAAGTTAAAAATATAAGGAGAAAAGCAAACGCTTGGAGTTTGAAGAGCTAGATCATCGATATGCATCACATTGCTTAAAGTTTCCACTGAATATTGCATATCTTGGATACAAAGAGGACATTTTATTAACACTATCTACAACTTAATTTATTAAATCTGGAATCCATAATGGACCAATATAAACTATAATCACAACTGCTGATCTTTAAATTTGAGAATAATATTCCTCTTAAAGTTCATTTTGTGATTTCATCAATTTTTTTCAACTCAAAGATCAAAAAAGAACTCAATCTCAATTTCAATTTTATACAAGGATAATCTAAAGATTGATAGATTAGCAAATCTTTCTCATTATTAGATTGCAATATTTAAATCTGTGATACTCTGCATCTTTGTTAAACTTGAGGTTATTCATTTCCCCGTCCGAATTTGTCCACATCACTTAGTTCCGGACTAATCAATAAATCAAACTAGGAATAACTCCAATAATGATGGCTTTTCAACATCAAAAAAGTTTTCAATCAAGAAAGTGAGTATCCCTATAGTTATTGCTTAAGAATAATCAATAAATCATGTATTCAGGCTTAGATCAATCGTATTACTGTTTATAAAAGATGAATTTGTCTCATGATAAACTTCCCAAAGTCAAAAAAAAAAGTAACTCGTTAATTTTGTCACACGTACATTTATTTACCTGCTTGTCTTATTTCATTTCAGTTATAGGAAATTTTTTTGATCTGATATATCTTTACATTTCATAAAACTTGATGATCGCTTGAGATTGTACATGATTTTGATGGTTATATTGAAACACATTCATTAATGGTTGAACTAACAATGTCGCACTATAGACTTCCCTCATTTAATGAGTTAACGTCAAAATTCTCCAATAACTTGCAGATTGATAGCTCGAATGAAAGCACTGTCAATTCAACAGCTACAAGTGGGAGACAAACACCTCAACATGGACCTCAAGTTTCACAACAAGAAATATTGATTACGCCTCAAGTGGCTCATCATCAACAAACTCCTCAATATGTACATCATCCTCCACCTTCTTCTCAAGCTCAAGCTCACGCTCAAGTCCATACTCAACCGCAAACACATATCCACGGCCTGATGCAACATCAACAACATTTCCCTCAACAACAAATGATCACCACAGGACCAGTACCAGTACAAATTACAAGTGTAAGTGGAAATCATGGTCCACCAGCACCACATCAACAGCGTTTCCAACCTCAAGAATCTCATCAAGTGAAGTCATTTGGCCATCCACCGGTTCCTCAAAGATTACCTCAAGAGTTTACGAGATTTCAATTCCCACAACATGATCCAAATTATATAACAGCTGAAGTTGGATCAAATCATCCTCAATCATTTACGTCAGCTCCATCATCAGCTATACCTCCAGATCAACCTGTATTCTCTTCATTTACTCATGATCGAAGATTATCAATGCAATATCCACCATATCCTTCAAAACATTCTAAAAAGGATTCATATGATTCTCAAACATCATTGAGTACACTTGCTGATATTGCAAGTTCAAATGAAACCAAAATGGATGAAACTTTAAATGAATTTGTACATTCTATTGAATTTTTAATTGAAAAATTTACTAAAGTGACTCATGTTTTCAATGATGTTCATTATGATTTCACTAAACAAGTTGAAGATTCAAGTAATGATAAATTTAAAGAAGATGATGATCTTTTGTTAAAATTGAATTATGAGATTGCTGATTCAAATAATTTACCAATGAATGAAATATCTGTTAAATATCTTAAAAAATTTATTCATAATATTCCCTTACCAGCTTTACACAATACAATTCAAGATGTTGATTTTATAAGTTCAGTATTATCTAAATGGCGTGAATTGAAACAAGTTGAAGAGCAAAAAAAATTACAAAACTCCATGACTGGACCATCTTCAACATTATCAAATAATATACCATCAAGACCACCATTAAGAGGTCATAGTCGTCATGGATCAAGATCAAAGATCAATAATTATAGACATCAATCATTTTCAAATGCATCAGCTTCATCAACAGTCAAACCTAAAAGTAATGATAGTATTGGAAGTTCTGAACCTATTACCAAAAAGAGAAGATCAAATTCATCAAATAAGATTGTCAAATCTAGTTCAACAAATAGTTTACCTACAAGTTCTATTAGTAAAAATGATAATGTTTCATTAGTTGTTAATCCTCCAAAACCTGTTGTTGATTCTGATAATAAATTATCACCACCTTCATTAAAGGGAAATTATAATGAAGATTTATCTATAAAAATTGATCATAAATGTCAACAATGTGGATCTGATGAAACACCTGAATGGAGAAGAGGTCCTTATGGTACTAGATCACTTTGTAATGCTTGTGGATTATTTTATGGTAAATTAATTAAAAAATTTGGTTGTGATGATGCTGCACAAATTATGACAAAACGTAAAAATCAAGGTAATGGAGATGATAGAAGAATTCCTATTGATTAGGGATATATCTACATTACTTGTTTAATTCTTTAAAATGTTTTTATATATTACACTTTATATCTTTCAATTCTTTGAACAATTACAGTTTTAATTACTTATTTAATAAATAGTTTTGGTTTAAATTGAGTAGATATGGTAGATCTTTATATGAATCTATACTGAATATATTTCTATCCATGCCTTTATAACGTCACAATTCAAAGCATCTTGGGTAATTCTCACATAAAGTTTGTGATTGAATTTGTCTCATCTGATGAATTTCAAACTATAAAGTTTATTATGCCGACGTGAGTAAACCTTAATTGTCATTATAACTCAGACCGCAAAAAAACACATTAGACAACCATAACACCGTGAACATCCGAAAAATCATTAATGTATTATCAGGCAGCAATGTTTCAAATTAATGTATAATAATCATTAATTAATTTTGAATCAATCTTTGTATCCCTCCAAAGATCAAACCAATTTTGAAAATATGGGTTATCCACGTTAACGGTTGGAATTATTTCATTCCATGATAAGTAACAACCGAAAAGACATAATTCTTTAAAACTTGAATGTTCAGAGTATGGAATATTTAAAGAACTTGAATTTTGAAACTGTTTATTAAGTTGAGATTCAAATTGATTGTGTAAAGATGAATCAGTTTTCAAAATTTCGTTCAAAATTTCACTTGGTTCTTTACCCTTTATGGAACGATTAGGTTGTTTAAAAGTATTAAATGACCAACCTGTAGGTTTAATCTTTATAATTTTTTTATTTGAATATTTGGACAAAAATTTTGTATCTGTAAGTTTACCTATTGATACAATTTGAACTTTAACATTAGTTTCATTTTCATTCATTGTGAAAATATCAAGATCAGTGAATTTATCGATACAACTCAACATCTTGAATCTTTCTTTTGTTATTAAAATTTTAGATCCAATAGCTTTTGCCAAGTTGATGTATAATTTTTCTTTCCCAATGGAATATGCACCAATGATTATTAAATAATCTGAGTTTGTTTGGAAATAATTTAAAATGGAATTTTTTTTGATTGACTCTTGAACAATTTGAGTTATAAAATGAGAAGATCTTTTAATGACATGTGGTTGAGGCATGAATGTATAAACAGGATTCATATAAGTTGTATCCAAATATATTTGATTGATTTGCATATTTTTGAAAAGATTCAAGTGTTCTAACGAGACTCTGAAATCTCCAGTATGTAGTATTCTCTTTATTATTTTCCCATTTGGTTTATCCATCTCTTCGAAAAGGAAAATAGCACCACCGGGGCAATGATTTGCATCATATAAAATAACATGGATAGTGTCAGTCAATGTGAATTTTTCATTCATAGGTATACCAACAATTTTTTCATCAGGTATCTTCATGATGGCTTTAATTAAATTCGCAGATGTTATCGATGTATAAATTATTCCCTGATTCCAATTTTTACTTAATCCAATATAATGATCTGAATGATAATGTGACAGAAAGTACTTATCCACTGTTGGATGATCCATAAATTGAAACCCATCGACATTGACTTTGTAGTTGTTTGTGAAAGTTAGGATTTTGAAATCTGGGATAGGTTTGGTCCTTGGCCTTGGTGCTCTTTGTTTCCTTTCAGCTTTTGGTTTCTCTTCACCTTCAGCAAGTGGAGATTGCTGATTTGATTTCTGTCTTTTAACACTGGGTACCACTATTGACTTGTGTGTATTTGGCTGTAATAGACAGAGCTCAACATGAGATTCTCTGTCTTTTAGTGTCAACTTTTGGATGTTTAATTGGCAAATGGGGCATGGAATAAACGCATCATCGTCGAGAATTTGACGCTGCTGAGCTACCAGGTCAGGATCTTGTAAGTCTATCAGGTCCTCGAGATCATTTGGCTCAGCTTTCACCAGATTACCGTCATTTGCCATCGTTTCAACCTCATCATCACTGGTCAGATCCACCACTCCGTTCTCCAGCACTCGACTATGTGGTCTTTTGCGTCCAGAAAGCAAATCCAGCAGGTTTCCTTGACTCAAAGGCATCTCTTCACAGCATTTCCTTTACCCTTTGGAGATCTCTTGTGTTTTGTTGTAGAAATCGTTTCCTGCGCAAGATTCAAATCTGACATATTTATTTTTTCTCAGACGCCAAAAGAAACCATATCAAAACATCAACAAGAGCTCAAACTAAAGACAAGGGAAACGAGAGAAATGGGGCTACTAAGCATAATAAGGAAACAGAAACTAAAGGATAAAGAAGTGCGGATTTTGATGCTGTAAGTGTAGAGTTTGCGGGCTCAAAGAGACAAAATATACTGACATACCAAAGAGGTCTTGATAATGCAGGGAAATCCACTATTGTACAATCTTTGCTCAACCAGGACACTTCTAAAGTGATTCCAACAATGGGGTTTGAGATCAACACATTGGAGTTTGAACAGCATCAATTAAATATATGGGACATTGGAGGGCAACAGACCCTTAGATCATTCTGGTTCAACTATTTCGATAAACTAGATTCATTAATATGGGTTATAGATTTGGCAAATCTACAAAGACTTAATGAAAATTTCCGTGAATTCCATGAGATACTTTCAAATGAAAAATTGATAGGAATTAAAGTGTTGATATTGCTTAACAAGATGGATTTAATAGACTCTGAACAAATACCCATTTGGAAGCAAAAAGTCATCGAGACGCTACAATTGGACCAAGTTTCTCAAAATAAATGGCTTGTTCAGGAGTGCAGCGCCTTTGAAACAACTAGTGTTTCCAAGGGGCTCAGCTGGCTTGTTGAAATGTGAAAACCTGGTAATTTATGATAAATGAACGAGAGCTTATATATCCCGGAACTTTTTGTAGTAGCTTGGAAATTTGATATAATTACCCTAAAAGACACCAAATGGTGACTTTTTGAGCTGGAAAAAGAACCAATATCACCAGAATACGATTCTCTATATATCTCAAACCAGTAGGTCTTGTATAAACCATCACCACCAGCTCAAACTCCATTTTGAAAGCCATCACCGTTTATACCTTCCAACCATTTATCCATCTCTCAATCACCGAGAGTCGGGGAATCCAGGGTGGGCGTGGAAAAAATTTGTATAAAAAGATGAGCAACCCCAGATTATGAATCATTTGAACTTGTTTAAGATAATCAACTTGATATAGTTATCTTCAAATATTCACAATGGTTAAAGTCACAGTTCTAGGTGCCGCTGGTGGTATCGGTCAACCACTATCTCTTTTGCTAAAACTCTCAGCTTACGTTGATGAGTTATCATTATACGATATTAGATTATCCAAAGGTGTTGCAACTGATTTGTCTCACATAAACACAAATGCTAAAGTTACAGGTCATGAACCAAGTTCTAAAGATGATCAAACCGCTATCAAAGAAGCATTGACTGGTACCGATGTTGTCATTATCCCAGCTGGTGTCCCAAGAAAACCAGGTATGACTAGAGATGATTTGTTCAACATTAATGCTAGTATCATCCAAACATTGGCCACTGCTATTGCTCAAACTGCTCCAAATGCATTTGTTTTGGTTATTTCTAACCCAGTCAATTCTACTGTTCCAATTGTTGCTGAAACTTTCAAAAAATTTGGTGTTTTCAACCCAAAAAGATTATTTGGTGTTACAACTTTAGATATTGTTCGTGCAAATACATTCATCAAAGAATATGATACTAAAGATGAATTAGATGTTGAAAAAATTAATGTCGATGTCATTGGTGGTCATTCAGGTGAAACAATTGTTCCAATCTATTCGGATTCAAACTCAAAGAAAATCTTTAGTAAATTGAACAAATCTCAAAAGGATAAATTGGTTCATAGAGTACAATTCGGTGGTGATGAAGTCGTCAAGGCTAAAAATGGTGCTGGTTCTGCTACTTTATCAATGGCTTATTCAGGTTACAGATTTGCTGAATCTGTCATTCGTGCTATCAAAGGTGAAGTTGGTATCATTGAAGATTCATTCATCTACTTGGATCAACAATTACAAGGTGTGTCTGAAGTCAACACTTATACAAAGAACAAGGTTCAATACTTGTCATTACCAATTAGATTAGGTACACAAGGTGTTGAAGAAGTTGAAAGTGGGATCTTATCAAGATTAGACTCAAATGAAGTCAAACTATTCGATGTTGCAATCAACACTTTGGAAAAGAACATTGAAAAGGGTGTCTTGTTTGTCAACAAGATCAAGAGTAAGCTGTAGATTTTGTATCTCGTTTTATAAATTAATGAAGAAGCTTTTTTTTTGATTATTGATTGTAAAAACGGGTCTAGACCTCCCCTTCATCGACCTAGTCCGCACATCCTTTACTCCACACCGGTCTAGACCGCTTTTGAAGTTGAATGATGCAATGATGTGGGTCTAGGCCCCTCGGGTGGAGGAATTCAACGAAAAAAACAACAAACAACCCAAATGCTCATTAAATGAAATGACACAAGTAATTTAAACAATTTCTAACTACAGAACAATTTAACTATTGATCAAACAATAGGAACGATCTGAGAATTTTATCAGTTTGTTATTTGATACTCACCAAATACATTTGAGATCTCTACTGTGCTTATACATTGGAAATATATTTCAGTTTCAACTTTCCTTTCTTGCTGTCACCAAGGGTTCATTTAAATATACCTCCACAAGTTTGTGAACAAGATACATTGACATTATGTCAATTCAAACTTCTAATAATATACCTGTTCACGTGAGAGTACATGATGTCCATGACAATGAAGTGGAGATTCAATATGAGAATCCTGTTGATGTAGGTCATGGATCATTTGGTACAGTTTCTAAATGTAATTTAATATCTCCAAAGCAAGATTTTATTGCAATTAAAAGAGTCTTACAAGATAAAAGATTTAAGAATAGAGAATTACAAATTATGAAATCATTAGATTGTGAACATATTACAAAATTATTTTATTATAGTTATGAAAATGATGAAGATTCAATTAGAAGTCAAACTAATTCTTCAAATAATTTATATTTAAACCTTATAATGGAATTTTTACCAACTACTCTATATAAGAGAAATCAATATTTCACTATAAAGAAATTGAATATGCCATTAACTGAGGTTAAAACTTACATGTTTCAAATTTTACAAGCTTTAGATTATCTACATGGGTTCAAAATTTGTCATCGTGATATTAAACCTCAAAATATCTTGGTTGATCATCAAAATGGTGTTGCTAAGATTTGTGATTTTGGTTCAGCAAAGATTTTATCACCAACTGAACAAAATGTTAGTTATATATGTTCACGTTATTATAGAGCTCCTGAATTAATCTTTGGTGCAACAAATTACACAACAAAAATTGATGTTTGGTCAACTGGTTGTGTATTTGCAGAGTTATTAATTGGTCAACCTTTATTTCCTGGTGAATCTGGAATTGATCAATTGGTTGAAATCATCAAGATCTTGGGAACACCAACTCATGAAGATATCATATCAATGAATAATAATTATACAGATCATAAATTCCCAATTATTAAAAAAATTCCATTGTCAAGAATTTTCAAAAATTTGAATAATCCAAATGATATTGAAATTTTAAATTTCTTGGAACAATTCTTATTATTTAATCCAAATAAAAGAATAAGTGCTAAAAAGGCTACACAAAACGAATGGTTTAACGATTTAAGATGAAAGAAGAACGACCAAAGAGATGAACAAATTATAAAGATTATAAAGAACTCCTCATAATATCATAATGATTATTTCAAAGTTGTACCATAAGTTTTATAAATGATTGTATGAAGTGCATGGAATTTTTTAAATTTGAATTAAATGTGAAGGATTGTAGACTGTGTAAAATCAATAAGATTACGTATTTCCCATATCTCTATTGAAAAGATTTGTTTAATCCATATCGATCCTGAGCTTTGAGATATTCGAAACATGACAACATATAATACTGGACTTATCCATTCTTAATATATGAGCCACTTGGCAAATACATATATAGAATAAGTTTCAGTTCAAATTGCGGTTTGAAAGTTATGATCTAAATGGGTAAAGTATCAGAAACGTTCAGCCCAACAAGATGGAACTCCTGCGTTATCGCTTTGGGAACATTGATTATACAAAGTTCAAACTGATCTATACCAAAACATGGTTCAATTATTTATAATTCCGCCCGCGAATCCGCGAATTCCACCCGGCCGTTTTTGGATCAAAATTTGAATGGAATTCAACACAGAAATCGACACAATAGAAAAAGGCAAATTTACCATACAATTTACAATATATTTCAATTGATTGGAAAACAAACCATGTCAGATTCTGGATTATCATCTTTTGTTCAGAAGAATAAATTGGCCATTTTGGCCACTTTAGGTGTTGGTATCTCGGCCGCATCTGCTTATTATTACCTATCTCAACAAGAAGCTTCAACTTCAGATCAATCAACTTCAACCTCCACTTCAAATGCTAAAAAACATAAGAAAAAAAGCAAAAAGAAGTCAACCAAGTCAGATGAAACCACTTCAACTGCTGTCACAAAGAAAATTTATCCAACTGATGAATCTGGTGAACCAAAATTAACAAAAGAATTGATTGATTCATTATCAGCAACTGACAAGGATGCTTATGCTCTTGCCTTAAAAGAAGATGGTAATGAATATTTCAAAAACAAAGATTTCCACAAGGCCATTACTTTCTACTCTGCTGCTTTAGATGTTAACGAAGATGCCGTCTATTATTCAAACAGATCAGCTTGTTACGTTGGTTTAGAAGATTATGAAAAAGTTGTTGAAGACACTTCAAAAGCCTTGAAATTGAAACCTGATTATACCAAATGTTTATTAAGAAGATCAAACGCGTATGAACAATTGAACAAATATGAAGATTCAATGTATGATTTAACTGCTTTATCATTATTTGGTGGGTTTAACAGTAAATCTGTTGAAGCTATTTTGGATCGTGTCCTAAAGAAACATTCATTAAACATTGTTCAATCAAATATTTCAAAACATCAAAGTGAATTACCTTCTGCCTCATCTATAAGTTCATTCTTTGGTGCTTTTGAAATTGAAAAGACTGTTGATGGTATTTCTGGTGATTTAGAATCTTTACCAAAAGATTCAGGTGACTACTTTTTATTGAAAGCTTTAACTTCATTAAACAACAAGACTCGTGAATCATTCGCAGACGCTGATACTGAATTTGCTCAAGCTGTTTCTAATTATGAAGCCGAATCTAAGACTAACACTTCAAAAGAGTTTAAAGAAAAATATGCTATTGCTTCAGAATATTCTGGTGCTTTCAAATTCTTGAAAAATGAACCATTAAACGCCGTTTTAGATTTCCAAAAAGCAACTGAATTATTCCCAAGATCAAGAACTTACATCTTCAATGCTTTAATTGCTGCTGATAAACAAGATTTCACTGCTGCTAACGAATCTTTCGCTAAAGCTCTTGAATTGAAACCTGAATCAAGTGAAGTCTATTATCATCAAGGTCAAATGTATTACTTAACTGCTGACTTGCCAAAAGCTCGTGAAGCATTCGAAAAAGCTAAAGAATTAAACACTGATAATGTTTACTCTTATATTCAATTGGCTTGTATTCAATACAGAGAAGGTGATCAAGCAGGTGCTGATGAAACTTTCCAACAAATTAAAAAATCATTCCCAACCAACCCAGATATTCCAAATTACTATGGTGAAATCTTGGCTGATAAAGGTGACTTAACTGGTGCTCTTAAACAATTTGAAATTTCTGCTAAATTACAAGAGGCTTTACCACAAATTACCATTGGTGTTTTACCAATAGTTAATAGGGCTGCCATCTTGGCTAAACAAGGAAGTGAAGAAGATATTAATGAATCAATTAAATTATTAGAAAAAGCTGTTGATTTAGATCCAAAGAATGAATTATCAAAAATCACTTTAGCACAATTAAAATTACAAACCAATAAAGTTGAAGAAGCTATTAAATTATTTGAAGAATCAAGTTACTTAGCAAGATCATTTGATGAAAAATTACAAGCTACCAGTTTTGCTGAAGCTTCAAAGATTCAATTGAGAATTAGAAATGATCCATTTTTAAGTAAAAAATTACAAGAAATTGTTGCTAGATATGGTGCTCAAGGTCTTGCCAATTAAGCACCTTTTTATCAATGATAAGAAAACTCATTACCCAAAAAAAAATAATTGAAATTAATGTCAGCTTGTATATATACTGAAATTTTATGATTATATTCAAATATATCGCAAGCACTCGGAGTTGATGTAGAATTAAGAGGACTTTTTCTGATCTTTGATTTCCCGCGAAAAACCTTGATTTTCATAATTCGCCAGGAAATATGAAACTTTAAGATTTCGTATCGAGTATCGTTTCGTATGTTTCGCCGTCGATTTGAGAGTATTATTATTTGAACAATGCATATCTTGAAGTTAAATAATAAATTGAACTGATGCTTTGGGAATAATTTCTTACATTTTTTATTCCCTAATCTGGTTTTATTATCCTAAAATCACCCATCAAACTGATAATGCTTAGTCATAAACTCCTGATTATTATGTAAATCTAGCAACACTTGCCACCTGCTTGCTGCTGCTACCTTCTCAGCAGGTGAGCAGGCAGGTGTTTGTTTTTTTTTTTCCAATGTATGGTTATATGTTATATGTTATATGGTTATATTAAGGATTATGTAAGCAATTTCAAGGTTGGCCTCGCGAATTCACCAGCCCTATTGCACTGTACAGTGTACACTTGTACAAGTTTTGCTACAATATAACTCGGTGATCAAACCTAACCTTTATTCCAACCTATTTAAAAAAAGTATGATAAAAAAATAGAACTTATAATAATTAAAACTATTAAAATTCACGAATGTAATGTGATTATATCAATCTGAAATTCAATTGATATTAAAAAATGTTTTGTATAATTTAGACTCTTCAATATATGCACAATGGAAATTTATCTTCTTAGATCAATAAGACACCAGCAGCAACGGCTAAACCTAAGAATCCACCATTTTGTAAAACGTTACCAGCGTTTTCACTTTGTTCAGAGACACTTGGGCTTGAAACGTTTGATGATGAGTTACCAGATGAAGCATCAGTTGGTTGAGCAGCCAAGGTAGTACCTGAAGAAGCACCTGGAGCACCTGGAGCACTTGAAGCTTCGGCACCTGGAGCTGGGGCTGATGAAGCACCTGGGGCTGGAGCACTTGAAGCAGATGAAGCACCTTCAGCTGGGGCAGACGAAGCACCTGGAGCTGGAGCTGGAGCGGTTGAGCCTGCTGGAGCAGCAGTAGTGGTGTCTTCACCACCAGCTGGAGCACTTGAAGCACCTGGAGCAGGAGCTGGAGCTGGAGCACTTGATTCACCGGCAGCTGGAGCTGGAGCTGGGGCAGATGAGGCACCTTCAGCTGGGGCAGATGATTCACCGGCGGCTGGAGTTGGAGCAGCAGATGATTGGCCTGGAACGGTTTGTGATTCAACAGCTGTAGCAGTTTCTGTGGTATCTTGTTCTGGAGCAGATGAAGCTTCTTGAGCTGGAGCAGATGAAGCTGGTTGAGCTGGAGCAGATGAAGCAGGAGTTTCTTTGGCTGGAGCAGATGAAGCAGCAGTATCTTGAGCTGGGGTTTCTTGAGCACCAGAGTTTGTAGCTGGAGCTGAAGCTTGGATTTGACCATCACCAATTTGTGAGATGACGGCAACATTTGCCATTGATAAAGCGGATAAACCTAAGACAGCGACTGATTTAGCGTACATTGTGATTTGATTTGATGTGATGGGTATCTAACGAGTGAAACGAGTGTAACGATTGTAATAATCTGTGATATTTGTGATATGGAATCAATATATATAGTGAATGTATGAGTTTGAGATTATAGAAGTTGAGATATCTTGTGAGTATTTATAATGTTTCGAAAAACGCCTCCATTTCAAATGGATCTACCCATGGTGAATTTGTGTAAACAGTGGCTATAGCCATGGTACATGAATATACCTCAAGGCTCAAGGCTCTGGAATTCTTCTTCAGCTTATAGGGCGTCGTGTATGGTTAAAGCGAAGGTATGTTTGTTTATGATTTTCGATGTAAACAAACGTTGTGCATATTTACCCCTGGCAATGGGTCTAGAAACGCACGCGGTAAGGGGAAACAATAGCCAACTAGTGACTAGGCGGACGCTAGGCGGGCGCTAGGCAGGGCTAGGCAGGGCGGGGGAATTTAGGCGGGGGAAAGGGACGCAACGCGCTGGAATGCTTGAAAAATCTAGGCGGGAAGCGATGTAGGCTACAGAAGAGCATTTGACGTGAGATAAATTGGACTGCATTGGCAAAGAACTCAGGAACAACAGAAGTGCTGAAGACCATGAGATGATAGTTGTTGAGAGTGCTTAATATAATAGAGTTGTTTCCTATTGATCCACTGGAGAATGTTTAGTCATAAACACGGTGAATTTTTGCATTCTTGTTTACAATCCGTTGATCTGAATGTTCACTGCCTCACAAATCACGAATCTCTTTTCTTCTTATTCTTTATGGCAGAACGCAGAACGTAGTTATTCGAACTGTGTATACCAAAGGTGATCAAATTTATGTTGCTATGGACTATGGACTCAAATATGAGATTTGAGTGAGATCGTAATCCGTGATTATACTCATGGTCTCAATCACAAATCACAAACAGCGAGTAACTTTGAGATCATAGATGTTGAGAATACAGACCCTCTAGGTGGTTCACAATTCACGGCACATTTCACTTGCTGTTTGCATGTTCACAGAATCACAATCCATGACTTGATTCTCAACTCTCAACCCACTACAGCTTTGATAACATTCACTTCTATTGTAAATTGTAATCCACAATGACGTAGTGTGACAATCAATATTCTTACCTAATCTCTTACATAGCGCTTCTCGGCCGACAAGATCAAGTCAAGTCACGTGCAATGAGCACACACTTTTCCCGCCAACAGAGTCAGCCTGGCCAGCGTGGCTGGTGAGCCCAACTATCTAATTTCTCCGCCTAAACTTATCTGTTTAATTAGCCACTGAGGCTAGAAATTTATTTCTGTCTGCTTATGAGCAATACCAATGTGGCTCTTCAAATTGTGAGTAATTTTATCATATTCTTATCAGATTCATAAACTTTTCACATTCTTTTAACCTTTGAACATATATTGGTACAAACAACTTTATATTCATTAACAAAGAACAATGGTGAAACACACTTCAATCAATACTTTGGTTGTATCATCTGCAAACGATGATCAACATAACGCTTCAGTCGCTCCTTTATATCAAACAACTACTTTTAAGCAAAAATCAGTCACAGATTTAGGTGAATATGACTATACAAGATCTGGTAATCCAACAAGAACTCAATTAGAGAAAAAATTAGCTCAAATCATGAATGCTGAAAAGGCTTATGCTGTTAATAGTGGGATGAGTTGTCTTGATGTATTGACAAGATTATTAGGCCCTGGTGATCAAGTTATAGCTGGTGATGATCTTTATGGTGGTACTCATAGATTATTAACTTTCTTACAAAAAAAAGGTTTAATCGATTTAATTATTGTGGATACAACAAATACAGAATTGGTTAAATCTACAATTAATGAAAAAACAAAGATGATCTTTTTAGAATCTCCAACAAATCCATTAATTAAAATAATAGATTTACCTGAAATTTCCAAATTTATAAAATCAAAATTCCCAAATTGTATTAGTGTTTTCGATAACACTATGATGACTCCATTATTATTATCACCTTTAGATTATGTTGATATCCAATATGAATCAGGTACAAAATATTTAAATGGTCATCATGATATCATGGCTGGTGTTATTGCAACAAATTCACCAGTTTTAGCTCAAGATATCTTTTATGTTATAAATGCAACTGGTTGTGGATTAGCACCTTATGATAGTTGGTTATTTCAAAGAGGATTGAAAACTTTATCAATTAGATTTGAAAGACAACAATCAAATGCCTTGAAATTAGCTGAATGGTTGGAAAAAATTGGATTTAAAGTTAATTATCCAGGTTTAAAATCTCATCCTCAATATGAATTACACAAATCTTATAATAAAGGTTTTGGTGCAGTTTTATCATTTGAAACTAAAAATATTAAAAAAAGTGAATCAATTGTGGAAGGAACTTCAATTTTTGGAGTCACTGTATCATTTGGTTGTGTAAATTCTTTAATTTCAATGCCATGCAGAATGTCACATGCTTCAATTGATCCAAAAACAAGAGCTGAAAGAGAATTTCCTGAAGATTTAATTAGAGTCTGTGTGGGGATTGAAGATATTGAAGATTTAATTGAAGATTTACAAACTTCTTTGATTAATAGTGGAGCTGTTAAAGTAATTAATGGAAGATTGATTAAACAAGATTATGCTAAATTATAGATAATTGGCAATAAAAAAAACACAGATCAAATACTATTGATTAGTATTTCATTGCATTAATGTTTCAACAACATACATATATAGTCATGACAGTTATGAGCAAATAAAAAAAAAACATATAATTATGATTCCAACATCATTAATTATCAAATAACTTGCTTTTCTTTAATTCCAATAGATGTATATCAAATTTATAGAGTTATACAACTTAATCATAAAATGATTTTAATACGTAGCTGAAATTGATATAAATAACGAGAATAAACCTTTTATTAAAAAACTCTTTTATGTATTTGAAATCAGCTTATACTATAAAAATATGTATATTGACCTTTATTAAATTACTGTATGAATTAATGCATTATTATTGCTGGATGTGAAATAAGAAAAAGAAAGAGGTTTTTGATAAACAATGATTGATAAAAAATTTGAAACAAACACTTCACGCAAACAACGTACAAACAATTAATATCATAG
The DNA here is from genome assembly GCA_030582155.1 of Hansenula lynferdii. Taxonomy (NCBI): domain Eukaryota; kingdom Fungi; phylum Ascomycota; class Saccharomycetes; order Phaffomycetales; family Wickerhamomycetaceae; genus Hansenula; species Hansenula lynferdii. The sequence goes on along the minus strand of JAKTWT010000166.1, from coordinate 24,023 downwards.
ATAGGAAGGAAGTCAGCACAGAACAAGTTGGAAAAAATAATTTGTTAAACTTAAATACTAAATGCAAATGAACGATTCATAAATCGAAACGATGTAATTAATTGTACATTCTTAACAAATATAACATAAGTTAAACCCTTGAAAGTACTTCATGTTCAATTACAGCAACAAAATTTACTCCAAAATCCTTTTTCTGATGAAGTTGATCTGAGATCTGTTTGATCATTAATCAAATCATCTTGTTGACCATTGAATTTGTTATTATTATTATTGTTATTAGTACTTGAATTAACAGCATATTGGGAGGAGTTCAGTAAATAGTTGTTTTGATTCAATTTTGGAGTTCTTGATCTTGAGTTGTTTAGTGAATGAACCTTTTGTTTCAGATGTGCTTGTTGAATTTGTTGGCTTCCTTGACCACCTGGGCCGCCTGGAACACCAGTTTGTTGTTGTCGCTGATATGCTTGCTGTTGTTGTGAAGTTTGTTGTTGTTGCTGTTGTTGCTGTCTTGGAGTTGGATTACCATATCCATGCAAATTTGGTTTTTTATTGATTTCTGCATCCCAACCTTTACCATTGTTCAATGACATCCAGTCATAATAACCATCAGCTGTTTCTTCAACTGATTCTAAGGCATTATCCATTAATGATCTCAAATAGTCATAATCAGGTGTTTGCTCAAATGATAAATTCCGAACATAAGTTAGATAATCACCAAATTGACTTGGTAATCCATAAACTAATTCAGCAACTGGTGTAGTACGTTTTTTCTCTCCAATTTTTTCATATTTTTGTTTGTTTGTTGGAGCTTTTAAACCTTGCCATGGTAATGAACCTCTCAAGAAATACAGGAAAACGTGACCTAAACTTTCTAAATCATCTCTTCTTGATTGTTCTCTACCTAAATGAGTATTGATGGACATATATCTTGCTGTACCACTTAAAGATTTTCTTTCTCTATATGGAATATGCTGTTTAGTCTTTGGGTCTCTATAATATTTAGCCATACCAAAATCCACTATATGGATTGTATTAGCATTGGTGGAACCTGATTTACCAATAAGGAAATTATCTGGTTTGATATCTCTAAAAATCAAATCTTTATCATGGATAGTCTGAGCTCTTGTGATCATCTGTTTAGCAACCTGTGCAACAGTTTTAGGGCTGAATCTACGTCCACACCATTCGAATAAATCTTCTAATGATGGACCCAAAAGATCAATCACCAAAATGTTGTGAAGACCTTCTTGACCAAAATAATAAGCTCTTGGAATACCATTTGAGCCAGCGAGAATTCTGTAAGCTCTATATTCATCTCTCAATTGAGGTGCCTCAGTTCTTCTTGGTTCAAATTTGATGGCCACTTGCTGATTGTTCAAAAGATTAACCCCTTCGAATATAATCCCGAACGAACCTTCACCAATTTTTTTACCCACACGGTAGTGAATACCAATAACGTTGGCGTTTTGAGATTGGGAAGTAGACATGATGATGAATGCAGTAGGATGAAATTAAATGAAAGCTATTACCTGAATAGTTTCTTTGATTGAATAAAGGAATGAAAAACTTTTAAGTCAATGGAAAGCTGATGAAATAGTGCTTGCAATTCCTGGCGAGGCCGAAATCTTTCTTAATCTATGCAAAGAAAATGTTAAAGGACTCAGTCAATGGATGAACGAAATACCACCACACGCAGGAGGAGAGTAAATGACAACAACAACTAAAATTAGATAGTCACCAATGGTCGACACCCCTTATAACCGGTCTCTTCTATTCAGATCTGGGATGTTTGATGTTGATCGTTGAGATCGCACCACTTTCTGCTCTGTTTGGTATAACAAAACAACCAATCTTGAAGCACAATATCAAGGTATGATCTAGGAATGCGGGAGAATTTAACAGATCGCGGGTGTCCTGTGGTTCTTCCGATATGGATAGCTGGGTGCAAGAGCGTCGTGGATAGCTGGTCTTCTGCTTGTAGTTTTCAGGGTTCCACGAAGTTCTTAGCCTGAAGAAGCGAGTTTGCGCAGCGTTGTTTGTTGTTGATGTTGTTTGTTTGGCGGTGGTTCACTTTCTTCAAATTCTCTGAAAACATGATTTTTGTGGAAATTCGCGAAAATCTTTCTGATCTTTTTCGTTTTTGCAAATTTGCGCTGATTTTTTTAGGCTGCGCTGGGAGATGAAATTGTTATTTTTGGTCACGTAATCTCGTTACCCGGGTGTTTGGTTTTTGTATAAGCGCGCGCGCGTGAGCTCATAAACAACAACATCAGCAACGCGAAGGGGATAACTTTGGTCATTATCTTAATCCTGCTACCACCATTGACAAGCCATGAAAGAGGAAGCGCCAGCTTATGAGCTGAATGGAAGATGTCTTGCCTATCACGGGCCGCTGCTGTACGAAGCCAAGATTATCAAGTCCCATCAACCGGGGAGTAAAGACGTTTTGGCAAAAGAGAAGAAGGAAGATAAAACGGAAAAGGCTTCTGAATGTGATATTCCACCAGAATTGGAGAACGAATTGACTTACTACATCCATTACAAAGGTTGGAAATCATCTTGGGATGAGTGGGTTGGCTTACGTCGCCTAAGACCTTTCAACATTGATAATTTGAAACTTCAAAAAGAATTGAAAAACGCTGCATTAAATTCTACATCTACTGTTAGTGCTTCTTCAGGTAGAAAATCTACTGATCCAAAGCAACAAAATAATGCTTCAACTAGAACTGGTAAAAGAAGAGGTGAATTGGATTTGGATAAAGAGGAAGACTATCTAAGGAGACCAGAAATTAACATCTTAATTCCAGATCCCTTGAAATCATTACTAGTTGATGATTGGGAAATTGTTACAAAGGAACACCAATTACTAGAACTTCCAGCTAAACCTTCAGTCAACGATTTACTAAAGCAGTATAGACAATCCGTTGGTAAAAAAGGTGGTTTAACTGAAGCTGAAATTCTTGATGAATTTTTGGCAGGTTTAAAAGTTTATTTCAATAGATCACTAGGAAACCTTTTACTTTACAGATTTGAAAGAAAACAATATTTGAACTTAACAAAAGATCCAGAGTTCAATGAAAGAGAATTAAGCTCAATCTATGGTGCTGAACATTTGATGAGATTAATGGTTACATTACCTGCTTTAATCGCTCAAACAACAATGGATCAACAAAGTGTCGGTACTTTAAAAGACCACCTTGAAGACTTTTTGAAATTCTTGGACAGGAATAGAAAAGAGCTGTTCTTGAAACGTTATGAAACGGTAAGCCCAAGTTATGAAGCTGAAGCTAAAAATGCCTAAACCATTGGTCTAAACTTCAAATAACCTCATTTAGAATCCAATCCTCATCTACTACTTTCCCCTGTCTCACCATCTTTCTCATGAAAAAAAAAATCCTAAAACAAAAGGAGTATAAGTCTATGTATATTAGTGTGTTGTATAAATTATTAATGGAAATGTGAATGTCTACGTTAATGTATCATTAAAATCATTGAAAAATTAAATAACTAGATAGCTATGGAATAGCCTATACGTAATGGTATTGTTCATTTGATAAAATATCCGCCATTCTTCTATTTAATGGCAACACTTTATCATAAGTAAAATCTGGAACTATACGATCATGTTCCAATTTGTGTGCAAATTCTTCTTCCTCAATTGTTGATCCTGAAATAGTTCTTTCTGCTCTGAAAGTTCCTTTAGCTGATACTAATGTATCAACACTGTTTTCACTAATGTTTAGCATGTTTGTGATACTATTATTCTTGATATGGGTAGGTGAGTTATTTGTAGTGGAAGGTTGACTTGCATCCAAATCTAATGATTGTTCAAAAATTGAATTTTCATCATCCGTTGTCAAAACACTTCCACTATCAGATACCTGATCATTGAAAACTGGCATTTCATTCAACATATCTTCGATTATCATTGCAGAAGTACCTTCTTCCACTTCAAATGAATCAACACCTCTCTTCTTATGTAAACCTAGGTATGAAGAGCCATCAATCGACAGTATATGTCCATTAGAGCTTGTTAACCCAATGATTGAGGATTTAGCAGCTGGGATTAAAGTACCACATTGTCTTTTACTGACATGATGATAAATCTCATATTCATTAGTCAAAAATTCCTTTTCATAGACATTTACCGAGTCTAAGCCTTCATTTAGACAACAAGATGATAAATCTTCTGTGAAATCCAAGTCCCAATGAATGATATTACCATCTCTTGATCCTGTATATAAATCACTGGAACTTTCTTCAGACCATTCAATAGACGTTACAAGATCATTATGACCTTGTAATTGGCCAAATGATTCTTGTGCTCTTATATCCCAAAGTCTGACTATACCATCTATATGAGAAGCTGCAATTATATTTGAATCATAAGGAGCCCATTTTATGTTATTTGCAAATCCTAAATTTTGTTGGTTCTGTTGCTTTGGTGTAAATATTGATGCCTCATTAATTGGTGCTCGAAGGTCATTCAAGGCAACACCAAAATCACCACAAAGACTTATGATACCATTTTGTGATGGAGATGAATCAAAATTTTTAACTCCCAAGTGTTGGTTTTTCAATATTGGCAAATCTGATCTATGGTTAACGTCCCATAAAAAAATATTTTCATTACATAAACTAATCATATTTGTAGTAGATTGATTAGTCCAGTTTGGTAAGTTCAAATTTTGTATTGCTGAATTACGAATTTTTGAGTTTGAACTAAAGTGTTTCTTGTGGTTAAATCTTTTCAAAATTCTAGCAGACTCATCTGAATTTGCTTCAGGAATGGAAACCATATGAATCACTCCATTTTTATGACCTGTTAGCAAAGTACTTTCCTCTGTGTCGAAATCTAACCATTTCATGCTAGAAATATTTGGTAATGTAATTGTTTGTTGATGAGTTAAGGAAACATTTTCATGATTTAAATCATAAATGTATAGATTTGATTCATGCTGGCCGCTTGATATAGCAATTTGATCTTGATTTTGTTCGTTGATTGACACTGATGTCAGATAGTCATCATCATCTGGGATCTTCCAGTAGTTTGAAGCAATTTTAACTGTTTCCAATGAACATGTTTTGCTTATTATATCATTTTTATGTTTATTGTCTTGTAGTAGCCAGCTTTCTGTAGACGTATTCATTCTTTGGTAATGGAACTCTGGATTTGATTTTGTCTTTTTTATTGCGTTTTGTCTGAACAAAGTGGTCGGTTTGTAGAAATCCATACTTGGTGATTTAAATGAAATATTTTCTGGTATTATGATATTCTTAAAGGAGATTTGGAGATGTAAGTATCTAATTGCTTGCAAAATGAGTGTAAAGAGTTGGTCTTAGTTTAGTTGAATTAAATGAGTGTGCTTGTTTTATGAACTCTAAAGGTGGAATGTATAGAGCTTTGAGATAGGACACTTGAAAGTATATATATCCCCCTAGCAAATGCCTGGCTGGTGGATTACCTCAAACAGTTTTGTCTCTCCTTATCATCTTTTGTAGAGATGAACACGATGAATGATCTCATGACCTCAACTGCGACATTCACTTACTTTGCTCGGTGCCATATGTATGTCATATCACTTGGGTGAGCAGCCTGCCATGTCTCTATGTCTCCTGTACTGCATATGAATCCTTCAAACGTCTTTGGATCTTGATCTTAACGCTCGTTGTGTTTCTTTCTTCATCTTATGCATGCAATTTTTCTCGGGGAACACCACGGAAAAGGTAAACACCAGCAAAACCATTACAAACAACACAAACACGATAGAAGCATATTAACAAATATCTGGAATTATTGACATGTCTCTATAAAATCAGACACATCATTGGGTGGTGCTCTTCTAACATGTATTATGGTTTTTAGACTCATCTTGAGGGCAGATACAGATCTTGATCACTCTCGGTGGTTTGAGTTTCTGCTGATGGATTTTTCGGATTTTAAGCCAGCCATTTTAAGTTTTTCCGAAAAAAAACAAACCAGCCTCTAATTGCACTCGACTGGAAAAATATAACAACTTGAATAAACTTCAAGAGCGTTGTGAATATTGAAATCTTATTTGGCTGCAGCTTTAATTATATTGTAATATCATTCTTTATATATAGAATTTTTAATATATTATAAAGCTGTAGATCTGCTGCATGATATTCCGACGTAGTAAACTATCGATCTGATCTCAGTCGATTAAATCATGAAAATTTATTAATTCGATCAATTAGCTGTCACAGCTTCAAGCCCCCTAGTCAACGACGTAACGTAGCTCACCTGAAATTTGACTAGAGACTTCTCATTATATTATTATATTAATTAATTATAATTATGATTGCAGTGCACTAGCGGCTTGGAAAATTTATAAATATTGCATAAATATATGTGATCGATCAAATATTATTTAATTTGATGTATTAATTATATTTATTATTAATTATATTTATCTCAATTAATATAATTAATATAATATAATATCTTAATATTATATAATATTATAAAAGAATAAATTTTTGCACTGCAACAGCTATACTTATAATCAGCTGGGATTATATATAAGTCGTGTTATATTATTGCAATTATATTATCACTCATGTGGACTCATTGGAATTTTAGTCCATTAATTATTGACAGGCTTTCCTGAGTTTTAACCGCCCCCCGTAATTTTTGTTTGTGTCAAAGTTGATAGTGCGTATGAAAATATCATGAAACTTGAAAGTCTGATGATGATGAAGGATTTGTTATGATATTAGGATGAATCATGTAACAAATAATTGAATAGCTGTGTTTGAACTTCACTAATTTATAACTCTCTAAATAAGTTTAAAACTCCAGATTTTTAACTTTGACTTTAATTTATACAGAAATTAGGGATTACATAATCTTTGGTTATACGCAAAGCCGGCTCTACAATTTTATCTATTTTATTTCATTAGATTATTAAAGTCATATAAAAATGCGGGAATGTGTTGAAATTCATTAATTCTAGTGTACAGAGTTATGCATGGGTTGAAAAAAAAATAAGGGACAGGTGTAAATGCTTAGTTGAAAAGATTATGGTTTAATTCTCAGTGGTTCAATCTAGTTCTTGATGAAATAATCTAATAAATCAACTTTGGTAACGACGTGGATTGGTTTGTATTCAGCATCAGTAACCACAGCACTTGCATTTTTCTCAAAAAATTTCTTCAATTCACCTAAAGTTGTATCTTCAGTAATTTTGATGAATTTCTTCTTTGAAGATTTATTTTCATTGAAAATATTGACATCATCGAAATTGTTTAGTTTTCTGAAATCGATAATAATGGATTCAATGGCTTCGTTGATTGTAATCTTATCTGATGACAATTTGGCAAGTAATTGTGATAAAGTGATCAAACCAATCAATTTACCATTCTTTGGTGATAAAACTGGCAATTGATCAAATCCATTATCTTTCAAAATCTTGATGACTTCTTGAACTTGGGCGTCACTTGATACAGCAACAACAGGTTTCAAATTCAATGAACTGATCTTAGCAGTTTCAAATTCAGATTTTGATAAATCTTGATCATTTGATTCAATCTCAAAGTTGTTTGATTTCATCCATTCATCGTCAATGAATTTTGTTAGGTAAGATCTGATACTATCTGGGAACACAACAACAATAGTATCATCTTCAGTTAGTTCAGGATGATCTTTAGCATATTTAAGAGCAGCAGCTAGAGAACTACCAGAAGAACCACCGATTAATAGACCTTCTTCTCTGATTAATCTTCTGGCTAAAGTGAAAGATTCTTGATCTTCAGTTTTATACCACTCATCAATTAAATCTCTTTTCAAAACATCTGGGATGAAATCATAACCGATACCTTCAACCTTATATTGATCGACATCAGATTTGTTTAATGATTCTGGAACTGCCAAGATGGAACCTTTTGGATCAGCACCAATAATCTTAATGTTTGAATCTTGTTCCTTTAAATATTTGGCAATACCAGAAATAGTACCACCAGTACCAGCACCAGCGACTAAAGCAGAGATTTTACCATGTGTTTGTTTATAAATTTCATAACCAGTGGTGTAATAATGAGCATTTGGGTTATTGATGTTACCATATTGATCCAAAATGACAGAGTTTTTAATCTCCTTATTCAATTTTTTAGCAACACCAATGTGAGATTCTGGGGAATCAAAAGCAGCTTCATTTGGAGTTCTAATGATTTCAGCACCTAGGGCTTTTAAAACTGAAACTTTTTCGTTAGACATCTTTTCTGGTAAAGTGATAATTGTTTTGTAACCTTTAACCGCACCTAATAAAGCTAAACCAATACCAGTGTTACCAGAGGTTGGTTCAATTAAGGTGTAACCAGGTTTTATTCTACCTTCCTTTTCAGCTTCCTCAACCATTCTTAGGGCAATTCTATCTTTAACACTACCACCAGCATTGAAAAATTCTAATTTTGCTAAGATCTTTGGTTTAACGCCTAATGATTGAGGAATTTTGTTTAGTTGAACTAAAGGAGTGTTCCCTATAAGTTCCAAAACGGAGCCTTTCAGTTCAGGGATATTGGAGTCGTTAACGGTCATGTTATTTTTATCTTGTTGTAAATGATAGAGAAAAGTAAACAAGAAGAGAACAGCAAAATTCAAGGATTTTAGATCTATTTATCTAGCTGATAAAAAGACCTAATTAATAACGTGCAAACGTACGGCAAGCTCGGTATACGCACGCACAGAGATTATAGCTTTTGGACAAGAAGATAAGTTTTTTGGTTTGATTTGGCTATAATTTCCGTGGTTTATTGGTTGAATTTTTTTCTGATGTGCTTTCCTGACAATTTTGAAGGTATAGGTCATCTTGTTGTTGAAATTATACCTTCATTTGGAACAATCTCCAAAGGATTTTGGTGTCAAAATGCTCGAATCTGACACAAAATTACCAACTACGTGCGGACAGAAATCGACATTGCACGTGATTGTTGAGCTATTGTGAGCCGATGCGATAAGTGATGACTGAAGTTAGCCAGCCGATGGGGTCATATTAAGTGATGGTTGTTACCTTCTTTGATCAATATAGATTCAAGTGGGTCTAGCTTAATCACCAAGAATTATTGTTCAGTTTTGAATTTAACAGTTCCCTTCAAATGATTTTTTCTCATATGAAAAACAAATCTAAATTTAAAGCATAGACAAACACGGTAGAAAAACGTTATAAATCAAAAATGGAGAAGCTTGAAAGGATCCAACTACTCATAAACGATTTTAGAGAGGGAGACATGTACATTCCCTCCAAGGGCCTCTCAGCCTTCATAGATCGCTTAGCTCGAGAGTTCCAAATAACGTGGGACACAAAGGTACACCAAACAATAAGCAGATTTTCATCTCAATATCCTAACTATCTAATACATCAAGACTTGATTGTGGAATTTTTGAATGATTTGCTAAACATCAATCTACTAAAGTTGATAAATGACTCTTCAAATATTGAGGATGACAGTTGGAATGAATCAGATAATTTCAAAGACGAACATGATGAAAAATTTAGCTCAAGAAGATCAAGCTCACCTTTGGGACAGAAGACTGATACCATTAAATTACAAGAAGATGAATTGAAAAAGTTTGATGAAGATTTGAACTTGAAAATAGCGGGATTAAACGATAAAAAGATTGGTTCAATACCCAAGGAAACCATATTGTCTATTAGATTTCCATTGATGCATTATCTTTCACAACACATTTCATTATTATTTATACCGAGATTTTTTTTATTCATAACAAATCTGATCTTGTTCTTTAGTATATGCATCTTGATTATTAACAGAAAGTTTGATTTGTCTCCTTTGCTATTGAATACAGTAAATTACATCTTCTTATATGAAAAATCAAAGGACATATACTGGTGGCAAAGCGTTCCTTTTCTAGAGCAGTACGTTTGGAAATTGATAGATTACACAAGAGAGAAGAGTGTACAATTGCTGGTAATATAAACACCCACTACACAAATTTGAAGATTGGACAATAAATAATTTATGATTTTTTTTTTATCAAAGCTGTAACCAATTCAATTATTGCTTATCAAGACCTAAGACTTTCATCAAAGATTCGATCCTGATTAAAGTTAGCTTTCAATGTACCAACAAAATTGTCGTAAATACTCACTGGGTTGGATTGATTTGAATACCTGCGTTTTCCATTTCTTGACTGACTTATTTCAATAATGTTAGTATCATTGACTAGGTCATCATACCAAAAATAAAACTCACAATTTTTAAAAGATTCTCTAATCTCTTCGTCTTGAAACAACTGAATGTATTGGGATGGGCCCAACTTCCCTTCTTTAACATCAATACCTTTGTTAACAAATACTTCTTGAACTCTTTTCAAAGCTTCCATTACCTATAAAGTATCATTAGCAGTCTTGAATTATTCCCAATTACTCATGTAACTTACACCTGGACTGTTTTCAATCTTTTTGGTTAAATCAGCTAAGATTTGAGCACCTTGATCGCTTGTTGGAGCTGCATAATTTCTAATGGCAAATTGACTTGGTCTTAAAACGACTTTAGCGTTTTGGTTCAAAACAGGTCTCTGCAAAGCAGGGGTGCTCAACCTAGCAATTGATCTGAATGAAGTTCTGAACATTTTCGAATACGAGTTGTAGCTTAGCAGTTGAAGTTATTACTCGATTGAAGTTTGATTTTGTTCGCTTTTTTTCATTGCAAGAAACCTCCAATTTCGAGAGAGCGAAAACCCAATTCTACAAAATCACATATACACTAACCAAGTTTTATCATTATACAGCCCTAGAAAACAAAATTGAACTCCTTCATCTAATGGTTGGGATCATGAAAACTTCCATCTGTTACCACAATTCTCACAGGTACAGAAAGTGGTCAAAGGTTCATCAGCAGATCTTGTTTGTAATTGATAGTAACTGACTTTCTTTTCTTTACATTTACCACATGTAAATCTATCAGTAACTGCTCTTTCCTGCGTAGCACCTTGTGCATTGTATAAGTTCTTCTTCTTAATTTCTTCCAATTCCTTCTTCAACGAATCAGGTGCCATATCCTTTGGACTCATCTTGACAAAATCCTTTGGTAATAAATCACCATTGTTTATTTTATTTCTCAAATCTGGATTGTTTTTTTGTCTTAAATTTGATGTCAAAGTTCTCAATCTTGGTGCATATTTGGTATTTGAACTTGTATCAAACTTTTCTCCATGGAAAACTTCAGCTTCAATTTCTTTAGCAATTTTAACCAATGCATTTGGTGGATGTTCTGAATCAATACATAACCCATTGTATAACGACGTTATTACATTGTTTCTAACTTTATTTTCATAGAATTCCACTTTAACACCATCGTTAGCAGCGTTTCTTGGACCTGCTGCAACATATTTCTTCTGTTCGGATGTGGTTCCACCAGATGGCGAGGCTGAAGTGGTGGATGGTTTGGTAGTTGAAGATGATGATGAACCATTAGCTGGACTGGCTCTTGATTTCTTTTGACGTGAAACTTCTTCCTTCCATTGTCTAATTATTTTCATAACAAGGTCAGAGATCTCCTTATTGTTGGAGGATTTGAATTTGTTCACCACTATACCAACTTTTGTTTCCTAAATTTTATCAATTGTTAATATCAATTAAACGCTTAACCGACTCAACCCACTGAACAATACTCACTCTCAATAATTTCTCTGTTGGTTTAATATCATCTTTCAAGATCTTCAAAATACTCAAAATGGTCTTGTCGTCCTTGGTTTTCTCCAAGGAGCTTATATGTGTTTTAATTTCTTTGGCATCCATTGTTGTTATTTTCTGTGCTTCAATATAAACAAATCTCCGGACTCTTCAAATTGAAAAGCTGGTGCGCAGCTGTGGTGGTTGTATGTATCAAATAAGAGGGCAGCTACGAAAACTATTCGCCAAATGGACAGTTTCGTGATAGGATTTACAGAGTCTAGCTCAGTATGATTCAAGCCAAGTAGTAAGAGACCACTATCATCAACAAAACATCAAAACTCAGGCAAATTCGCCAGAGATTTTGAATTTTTTTATGCAGCGCTTTTATTCGAGACGGTTGTGACGATTATGCCGTTTGAAAACCAGCACATTGCATAAACAAAGCAGTATAGAATCGAGATATTAAAGAGTAGATATGGATCACAGAGAACGATAAGAAGCTGAGATAATCGAAAATGTCGGAGAAGATACCAGGAAAAGTGATATACATAGGGTCGATCCCATACGACCAAACAGAAGAACAGGTCTTGGGTAAGTTTGACTTTCGTGTGCTACGATGAACTTAAACTAATTGATGAATTTAACAGACATTGCAAAATCAATTGGACCAGTGGTCAATTTGAAAATGATGTTTGACAAGGAGACAGGAAAATCCAAGGGGTTTGCCTTTGTTGAATATCCTGGTGAGTGAGAAAATTGGATAGATCTATGGCAAAAGCAAAACTAACGAATTTAAAGATGTTGAAACCGCATCATCTGCGGTGAGAAACCTAAACAACTACTCGATAGGTAATAGATCGTTGAAATGTGATTTCTCCAACGAAAATTCATTATCTAGTAATGGCCCAACTAGCAATCAAGGTAAAAACAAACAAGAAGATACATTACCACCATTACCACCAGGCGTACAATTAACAGCAGGTGTGAATTACGCAGATGCAATTTCAAAAACTTTAAATACTCTTGATGAGACTAGAAAGCATACATTGTTAAAAGATGCCAGAATAATGGCCAAGAAGAACCCAGTATTGATGGAAGAATTGTTAGCTCAATGTCCCCAATTGGCATATGCACTAGTGGAAACATTACTCATTACAGGAAAAGCTCATCCAAATGAGATCACTCAAGTATTGATAAATAATGTCACAGAAAATGAGCCAGATCAACCGACAACTCAAGAACCCGAAGTGGAGGAATTAGATGAAGAAAAACTGGCTTTAATTAGACAAGTCTTGGAAATATCAGAAGAAGAACTAGCTGCAATTCCAGAGGATCAGAGAGAGTCAATAATACTGATCAAGGAGAATGCTAAAAACGGCGTATACGGTAATATACTATAGTTAACCTTTTTTTCTATAATAATAATAATGTTGTATGATTACATAATCGTAGATACCAATTTTTTTTTAAGAACACAGAAACATCAACGTGAAACGTGAAACTCTCAAAACAACGTAAACGCATCACATTTGCTGATTTCAATTTTCCATCAAGTCAAAAACTGTATTCTCCATTGAGTGAATGGGCAATGAATCGTAATAACTATTCCATAAGAGACAGAAGACCAAGAGACTCCAGTCGTGATGAGGCTCACCAAGGACAAACATCATTTTCTTCAAATCCAAACTCAGGTAACGCAACAGCAGATTCTTTAGCAAATGCCTCATCAGTTATATATATGGGTAACATACCTAATGACTGGTCTGAGCAAATTTTGGGGAGTGTCGTTTCTGGAAGCGGTAAAATTGTAGATATCAGATCAAGGATAGATCCACAAGGCAGAAATAGAAATTTTTGTTTCGTTGAATATTTAAACCCACAAGAAGCAACAAAAGCATTATATTTACTCAGTGAAATCAAATTGGGACCAAAGAAAAAGCTAAGAGTCGAATTATCTAAAGAAGGATTAAGGTCCTCTGGGTCAAGAGATAGACCTGTATTAAATTTAGATAGAAATTTCATACCGTACTATGTTCAAATACCTGCTGCCATGCGTGAGAATACTGATGGGTTCTCGAACAACCAGGCTTCGCAACACTCTCAGAGTTCCACTTCAGTTCCAGCTGCAATGGCACCAGCTGTTCAGATCCCTGAAATATTATCCAAAGCCTCTCAATATTTACCAGCTTTCAACCCTCAAGCCTTAACAGCGGAAGATAAAATCTCAGAGAACTTAAAGGGAATTCCACCAATACAAATGGTTGAACTTCTTTCAACGTTGAAACAATTAATATCAACAGATCTTTCCTCAGCTCAACAAGTTTTCAACATGTCCTCAGATATACCCGTTAGTGTTGTACAAGCAATGGTTTTATTGGGCTTAATCGATAAGAATGCCATAACTGCAGCTATACAACAATCGCAACCTCAAGCTACTGCACAATTGAATCAGACTCAAACATCAATACAAACCCCACCTCCACCACCAGCTCAAAAAATCGCACCTCAACCAGATCCAAGATGGCCAAATTTGCCAGCCCAAACAAGTGCCAAATTGGCTGCACTCGACCCAGAACAGGCTTCTATGATTGCACAAGTTCTAGCGCTACCACCAAAGGATATGGTTGGTCTCAATGAAGGACAACTACAATTCATACAAAATGTAAGAGCACAATATTTATGATTAGATTTAGCAAAATTTACGAACATTGAATACAACAGAACAGGGTTGATTTCTTCGTTTTTACAGATTTAAACTTGAGTTAAGCGTAGAATTTTGAAATTATCGTATTCATTTTCAATTCTTGTAGATGTTATGTTCTTATACAATTATTGTTGCGCTTTATCTAGATTATTAATCCGCACCACAAGGAAAATAAATTGATTGATTGAAAGACTTCGGAATCTATCTACACATTACACAATTAAAGATCGAAATCATCACCGAACGATAAGTCATCAAACAAAAAGAATGTCATCATCCAGCAGTGAAGATGAAAGAGAACAGGGGAATAGAAGAGCCACTCAAACTGATTCCCAGATGAATAACAATAACACTTCAGGCACGTCATTCGATCCACTTCAAAGATTACGCAGTGCTATCCAATCAAATAACTTCAACTTTGAAGAAAGAATCGAGAGGAACGAGAACGAGACTGATGTTCTTTTCAGCGGTGCAGCACAGGGGTTCCCAGGATTTTCAATCGCAATTGAGCGGACAAACATCGATAATAATAGGGAAGTGACTGATGAGCCAGTGTTTAATTTGAGCAACATCCCAAATTTTTTGAGGGATGTGGTTGGAAACGCTATACGGACACGGGGTCCAGCTGGTAATGGTTTAAGAGGGAAGAAGGCAACAGAAGAGGCGATAAAGCACTTGGAAATTGTCGATCCTCAATCTTTGGATGAAAGTGAAAAATCTTGTTCAATTTGTTACGATGAGTTTTTTCAAAGTCCAACAGGCACAAATGTGGCTAAAAGTTCTAAGAGTAAAGACTTTGATCTTGAACAACTTCAAAAATTACATAGACGGACTCGAGAGCCTATGACGAATGATCCAGATATTGTTTTCCCCTATGATCCAATACCTAAAGGCATAACAAGATATCAGGTATTAACAAAGAAAGAAGAATATACAGATAAAGGAAGTGAAAGCAATCATGTGCCTGTAAAGATGCCATGTGGTCACATATTCGGTCGCTCTTGTCTTGTTGAATGGTTACACGCACATGTTTCTTGTCCACTTTGTCGTAAAGAAGTTGAGTCACAGCAAGACAGAGAACTCAAATTTGATCAAAGATACAAATTTGCCATTAGGCATCCTGCAAATTTAACTGATACAGAATATAACCTATATGATGACCCTGCAATACCATTCCCTTCGAGAGAGAGCATCAGAGGATCCATGTCACCTTTAGCTAATTTTTTTAACTAACGTTGCAATTGCGTCTTAGAAAAACCTCAATATATATGTAATGCTTTTGTTTAATGTTGTAAAATTCGATGGCTAGATGACAATCATGACAACAATAAGAATAATCAATGTCCATGATATATGATATGTAGTAAGTCAATCGCGGAGTTGTAATTTTTAAGGAAAAAAAAAAAACGTAAGGTTAAAATTACAGAATCAAACGAACTAATAACAGCCAGAAGGCACGACATGACTTTATGATGGATATTCCTGGTTTTTATTATGACAAAGACAAGAGAAGATACTTCAAAATAACAGCTAATTCTGCAGCTTTTCATCAATACACCAAAGAATCCATAAGTCAATCCAGGAAAGATGACGAAAGAGCAATTAAGAGAGCCAGAACTGAACATAGACAGAGTCAAACTGGCCCATCATTTCAGCTAAAACCATATTCAAATATTGGTCTGAAGCTATCAAGTAACTCTATCGGGCAAAGAAGGGTCGAAATACAACAATACAAGCTCAAAAATATTAAGCTTCAGTCCTCTAAAAGTACAAAATGTCGCTTGAATTCTGATAAGTTTCAGAAAATAGTCGGGGCAGGTGATTATGGAATTTTACTTAGCAGTGACTGCAGTATATACCAAGTACCCAGGTCAGAATTACTTGATAATAGGGTCCAAGAAGTTTTCCCTATGCTAAAAGTACATCGCCCTGCACCAACTCACTCAGTACTTCGAGGGTTCTCTTTATATTATGAAAGACAAAATCCAGTAATTATAAGTACCTGGCAAGGGATCGGCGTGAGGCCCAGTCAAGTACAAGTGATTATTGAGGATAGGGAACTGAATATGAACTCGAAGGACTTTGCCCTTATATCCACACGCGAATCATTCAATACATCAATCTATAATCAGTTCAGTAAGCATATAATCGTCTGCGGTGATAAGGTGGTAAAGAGGATTTCACCTGAAAATTTGGGGAAAACAAATGATGTGATATTTAGAGGGTCAGATGTTCTATGTGCTGATACCATAAATAAGAATGTTTATCTCATGGGGACAAGAAATGGAGACGCTTTGATAATTGACGACAGGTTAGAGAACAATCATAAAAACCGCAAGGAAAACCAAAGGGCAGGTGCCTCTGTTATAAATGTCAAAAACGTCTCTGGAAACCGAGCATTATGTTCTTTGGTGGGATCGAAAGTTAAACTCTTCGACACGAGGATGGGATTCAAAAATTCTTTAGTAGACTATAACAGTACTAAATTTGTCGAAGATGTTTTTGGGGAGAATCTGGAAGCTGTTGGAGGCGAAAATTTCATGCTACAAAGCAAGTCCACTTGTGAATTCTACAACCTGACTAACCCGTTGCCAACAAACACACTTGACTTGAAACATAGAGAGCCATCTAACAAGCTAATTGGTTGTTCGTTTGCCATTGACAGCTACACAAATCCAGAATTTGTGTTCACAGATGGTGAAGACTTGACTATCTATAGATGATGAACTATGATACTTTATTTCCACTATTTCTACTAGCAGGTCAGCGGCCAGGAGTTTTTCGATTTCGGGAGAAGCTCAAATGTGGAATTAAATCCGGATTGTGTTTCGATTTGGCTTTAATTTTTTTTTTGTGACACGCATCATGCATGTCATGAAAGAATCGTGGATTTTTACCGCGTTTGGTTAAATTGATTTTGTTACGAACGGAGCTTGAAAATTTGAAATGCACATTGCACAAATTACAATTTACAAAGCTTTGCAACATCTAGATAAGTGTTCATTTAAATACAATACATGACAATTAAAATACATACAATAAAGCACAATTAGATCGCAGACATTAGCTTGAATAATCCGGAATTTCTACCGTAACTTTCAGCTTCCAAACAATTATAGCAATTTACTTTCATGATAAAGCATAGTGTAGCAACTTCAATTGTGAGTTGGATAGTTAGTGGCTGAATATTCGACGTCTGATGGGTTAAAACCGTTGTAATCATTTCCAATATGCTGGCCTTCATTGACAACATTTCCCAAATTAGGATGGTAATTGTAATAAGTATATGAGCTTTTGAAGTTTCGTGGATCTGACTCAACGTGTGGAATTTGCGAAGACACACTGGTGACCTTAAAATTGTTTCCATTAGCAGAATCAAAAGAGTGTAATGATGAGCTAGAAGAGGCCACGTTAAAATTCAATTCTAGCTGTTGAATCTTCAACTGAATTTTTCTGGCATAAGGGGCAGATTTAATAGCAGGTAAATAACTTTTGATATTAAAAATCAAACTGCTCATTCCAGCACCAAGTTCATGAACGTCGTAGAATTGATCGATTAATGTCTGTATAACATAGTTTCCAAATTTGTCCTTAATTAATAACTCAAAGTTGTAGTCAACCAATTTGATTATCGCAGTCAAATAGAAATAGTTCTGCTTGTATTTCAAGATTTTGATAAATTTTTCCACAACATTTGACGAGAATTTTAAACACGATAGACGAATCAAATTATTATAGATTCTTTTAAAAAATTCATCGATCAAAAAGCTTATGTTATTTGAATTTTTCAAAAGGTTTAATTCGAACAAAAATTGAATAATGTAATTTCCAAATTGATCATTTACCAAATCATCCAAGTAAGTCAATAACATCTTCGCAATGCTCAAAATTTGAGTGAAGTTGGCATTGTTCAAAAGTTTTTGCAAAACACAACAACCATGCTTATGCGTGGAAATGCGAACAATGTTGTTGTTCAAGCAAATAGAATCTATAATGAAATGAAACTTTTCGGGCGGAAATTTGAAAATGCATTTTTGGATGACATGGTTACCATTCAAATCCTTAATTAGTTTCACAACGTTATTATCCTCGATACCGTTAGTGGCATCATTTATTTGTAAACCCTTAACAATCAAGTCAATTTGATAGTTGTTGGACACCTTGTCGATAATCTTTTGTAATGATCTTGTACCATACTGATTTACCGAAATCAAAAACAAATATGAATGGATCTTTTCAATCAACAGGTCCTTTTGATATGTAGAGAGATGATCAATAAGTTTCTGAACCAAATAGTTACCGAAGGGATCAATTATCAGATCAATTAGATTATTGAAAATTTTGTTGAAGATGATATCTTTAATTGATACGTCTAAATCCATTTTCTTTTGTAAAAATCTGCACCCATACTGATCTACAGAAAGTTTCAAAATATCAAGGCTTTCGATTGGTATCGAATTGAGCTCATCGTAGTTCTTATAATTTGGTATTTCAATTTTAGTAGCATGTGGCTGTGAATTGTAATTGGAATGTGTTGAGGCCCTCGATGTTATGGGAATGTTTTGATTATTTTGCAAAAGAAGCGGATGTGATTTTTGTCTTTGTGGAAATGTGTGTTGTTGTTGTTGTTGTTGTTGTTGTTGTTGTTGTTGTTGTTGTTGTTGTTGTTGTTGTTGTTGTTGTTGTTGTTGTTGTTGTTGTTGTTGTTGTTGTTGTTGAACTTTTGTGTTTGTGTTACAAACGCCACCATTGACATTCATAGGGGACTGATTGAATGCTGGAGAATTTTGATGATATTGTTGAAGAGAGATCTGTGGAATTGTACCAGCAAAACTCGATCCCTTGTTGATAGAATTGATGAAATAGTCTTCCTTAGCATTGTAATTGTTATCAGTACTTGAGACTGGTGTTTGTGATTGAAATGGTTGAGCGCTTTGTGCCTGTGGTTGTGAAAGATTTTGCAAATTATTGATATTGATCTGGCTAAATTTTTGGTCCAATTCATTCACAAGTGGGAGAGATTTGAATCTTGATCTGTAAGTGTTACCACCAATGCTGTTGTTAAGACTCGAAAGTGGTGTTGTAGATGCAGAAGAAGGCCCATTAGAATTGTTTGTAAAGACGGAGGTATTGAAATTTTGATCCCCCATATCTGGAGGAGTCAAGGGCTCCACAACTGAATTAACAGAATTAATCGATAGGTTATGTTGATGGCTCATTCTTTCGTAAGTCTTTATAGCAGTTAGTGATCATGAAGAAGGTTTAGTAAAGAGCGTCTAGCTTCATAGTGCAAGGAATGTGCCTTTGGCAGCACCCTTAGAAACCAGCTATTGCGAACGAAAACTCACCATGCTCCAAGAATTTCCAAGGTTGGAATGAGGTCGAATGTCAGTGGGTACCAATAGTCTTGTGTATGGGTTGAAATCGTTGTTCTGTTGAGATTCAATCAAATACGGATGTGAAGGAGTAATAGGGGAGGAATTTCTGTCGTTTAAATAATTCCAATATCGCCTTCATGTAAATACCCTTTCCAATTTAATTTTGTCCTTGGTTTCAAGATGGGCCTGTATCACTATGGAAATATCAACAAAAGCACTTAAATGTTGTGTTCATAACAATTAATCAAGACCTTTCGCAATTAGGTATTTACTTGAGACTCCACTAAATTAGATATATTGTTCCTGTAAATGCTGTCCGACGATCAGAAGTTGGCCTCGATATGAAGCCTTAACAATCTAGTTAGGGGACATGCTAAATGTAGACAGATTCCATTCTCTGTGGGTGCTGTAATTGAAACATTCAGCTGAGGTGGTCAAGATTGTAATCAAAAAAGTACATGCCATGAGGTGCAGATGCACCTTTTTTGAGACTTTCGTGATCTTTGAATAATTTTTCTGGCGGGCCAGTAATTAAAATAAACTCTGCCTAAAGGCTAAAACCTAGGCTCGTCATAGGCAGGTAGCTCGTTCTAGTCGACAGAACCAAGCTGGGATTTGGTGGTTTTAGGGGTTGGCGAGAATTGATTCTGGCGCTCCTTATGAGCTCGCTAGGGCCAGACAGGGCCAAGTTCAAGCGTCAAGCACAGGGCCTAGAAGAATCGCCATGCTTTACAAGCTTATTTCGTTTGTCTGTCTCAATGTAAGTCTGCCACTAGTCTGCCACTAGTCTGCCCAAATACAAATTGTGTTGTGTTCCTCCAGGATTTTGTCTTACGAGTCATAAAGTCACAGGAAGCGAATCTGCAATTATTAACCAGATTGTAGATATAAAGCTATAGAGTCCAGACTTCTGTACTAGGGTAGACGTTTGAGTTCAATTGCCATACACCTTGGGGTATCTGCTAGTAGGTGATGACGGTAATATGTAATAGTTAGAACCCAAAACAAGGCGCTGAGACTTTAGTTTCACTGGTGGAAGTAACCTCATCGGTCACTATAGTTGTATAATTAGGATTGATTTCTATAGCTTGTCCTTTTTTACCCATAAATGCAGCGGGAGTCGCATGAATAGACATCAATATACACTGAACTTTGTAGATGCTGCTGAAAAAACATACGCCAGTTGTCAGATGTAGAGATTGCATTTCACAATTTTTTTCTGGCAAGCATGAATCAAATTCACTCTGAAATTATTCTCCCGAGGATCTGGAGTTATAGCTGGCAAGACCTGATCAGTGAACCCCTTCAACAAGTTGAACAGGAAATAATATGAGATAACTATTTAATGTATTGCTGAAATCTGAAATCAAATCGTTTACGATGAGTATCCTTGAGATCGAAATTCGAGAAGCCTCGTTGATCCAGGGCCTCGACATCAACCGTACTTCAAGAGTTGATTCAGTCAAAAAAGAATATGATTAGTTTTCTACTGGCCCAAAAAATCGAAGATGAATATTGTCGATACTGTTCAACTTTCACTTATTTATTCTTCACGATCACTAAGCTCGATGGTTTTATAATCGATATTTATGACAAACGGCTGTTTCAGTTCGTAACCTCTTGCATCAGTCTTGTCTCTGATTATAATGTCAATATATTCGTCTTCTTCATTTAACTGCTTCTGGTTTATTTCATCTTCGGGTACAATATCAAACTCATCCTCTTTCTCCTCATAATCTATATTTTCCTCTATTTCAACAAAGTCTGGCGCTAATGCGCTCCATTTCTGTGGCACAACAAGACTCCACAAATAGACGGTCCCACTGTCAATACCCGTAGCACCGATAATACATTTCTGGAAGTTCCATTCTATATCAACAAGCTCCTCTTTGGGACCTTCCA
Source organism: Hansenula lynferdii (assembly GCA_030582155.1). Lineage (NCBI taxonomy): Eukaryota > Fungi > Ascomycota > Saccharomycetes > Phaffomycetales > Wickerhamomycetaceae > Hansenula > Hansenula lynferdii. The sequence goes on along the minus strand of JAKTWT010000166.1, from coordinate 2,382 downwards.
AAATTTTGACCAATGACCCCATTGAGGTCTCCCACATATAAATCACATGAGCCGACCCAAAAGCAGAGGCAATCAGATATTCCGAATTGCTATTAAATAAAATTGAATTCCACTGAAGTCTATTGACGACATCCTGATACTTATGTTCAACTTCAAATTCCCATAAGGAGGAGTCAACTGAAAAGTCAGGTAGAATAATTTGTCTAATGATTCTGTCTGACGAGTTCACACCCATCTTTTTACCATTATTTGATATGACAATGCTTTTGATGCTTGAATTTGAAATCTTTTGCGTGTACAAAGTGGATAGAGTTTCTTTAGATATGATTTTTATTGTTCCTTTATTTGTCCCGATAAAGATATGTCCTCCATCTGGGTGAAACGTTGCCACCAGTGTCTTATCTTCGTCTAGAGTCCTTATGCAATTTCCATTGATGAACTTTGGCAGGTCATCATATAGTGCAATGACAATTTCAGACACATTGTCTGGACTGAACTCTGCGTTCCAAATTGGACCATTGAAATTGTACTTCTTTACGATTTTGTTGAATTTCAAGTCCCACACCAAGCATTTCCAATCCCTTGAAGATGAGAGCAAGAAGCGACCACAAGGTGACCAGTTTAAAGACTGTATAGCTCTTGTGTGACCCTGAAGCTTTCTGATGACACTTTTTGTATCATTATCAATAATCAAAATGGTTCCGCTAGACAGCCCTGAGGCCAGATAATCTCCACTGTTATTGTACCGTATATAAACTGAATGACCAAAGGATAGAGTGTGGGTCAGTGTTTCAGGAAATTCCTTTAATACTGCAAAAGGATCTAACAATGCCAAATTCATTTCAACGAGTCAATTATTCACAGTTATGACTTGAACCTACCATACTTCTTGATTGTTTGTTTACTGAAAAAAGAACCTACATGGCAGAGAAAGCTTTGGTCACATGATCCTCTTGTGCACTTACCAATTTGAGATCGCGGTGCTGTGGTTTTTCGGGCGTCATTTTGAAGACGTATCAAGAAGAGCACACAAAAGCAAAAAAACTTTGTGGACGTGTTATCTGAAGGTAAATAAGATCCATCTTTCTTCATTCCAAGATGAGATTTCTTAAACTATTATCTTTACTTCTCTCTACAGTGAATGCATTTTATTTCCACGCAATTGGAGGTGAACGCAAATGTTTTTATAAAGAACTTTCACAAGGAACTGTTTTATTGGGAAAGTATAATGTTGAAGTACACGATATTGAAACAAACTCTTTCAAGGCTCCAAGCTCCAACGAATTCGGCTTGATACTAGATGTTGAAGTGAGTAAAGTTCATACTTTTAGCAAGAGCAGCTACTGGAAGATGTGAACCCGATAAAACTAACATTCAAAAAATAGGAAGTTTTTGATGATAATCATAGAGTTGTCCACCAAAAAGGATATCCGACTGGTGAATTCACGTTCACAGCTATTGACTCCGGTGAACACAGAATTTGCTTTCAACCTCAGTCTCAAGGCTGGCTAGCAAGAGTTAGAACAAAGATTGGAGTGGAGTTTGAAATTGGTGATGTTGAAACTTTGGATAGCAAAAAGTCTGAAAAGGTCTCTGCATTAACAGCAAGAGTTAAAGATTTGAACAAAAAAGTCTTGAACATCAGAAGGGAGCAAGAACTCACTAGGGAGAGGGAGGCAAAATTTAGAAATGAAAGTGAATCTGTCAATTCCAAGGCAGTTAACTGGACAATCATCCAGCTGCTAGTTTTAGGAGCTACATGTGTCTGGCAGGTCAATCATTTGAGATCATTCTTTGTGAAACAAAAAATAGTGTGAAATTTTAGTTATATATTCTTCTGCAATATATATTTTAAACTAATAAAAGGTCTATTTCCACGAGTTAAGTCATAAACATAAAAACTATAAACTATAAACTTATATTATTTACCAAGCTCTTACTACTCACTAATCATCACATAAATGATAACACAACTCACAACTGTAATCACTGCTTAGTTGATCCTTAGTAATCATGATGACATAAACTCTTACTAATCATACGATCAAAACTTTTTATCAATAGTTACCATCTTAAAATGGCGTGAATGAGCGTCTAGCAAAGTCTACAAAGTATGGTCGTTGCCCCGGTTACCACTTGCATGATGTTGTTTATTTTTTTTGTGTAAACAACCCGTTGCCATGGCAACCACCAAAATTTTGGGACAATAGTTACCATCTTAAAATGGCGTGAATGAGCGTCTAGCAAAGTCTACAAAGTATGGTCGTTGCCCCGGTTACCACTTGCATGATGTTGTTTATTTTTTTTGTGTAAACAACCCGTTGCCATGGCAACCACCAAAATTTTGGGACAATAGTTACCATCTTAAAATGGCGTGAATCA
>JAKTWT010000165.1:0-44711 GCA_030582155.1 Hansenula lynferdii | reverse complement strand
CACCAGACCAGGGAAACACCAAGGCAGGGTCTAGTAAAATCTCTAAAGCTGAAAAAAGTCATATAACTCTACCTCATTATAAGTATATAACAATTTTAAAATAAACATTATCTTACAAAAAAAAAAAAAAAAATCATCTCTTACGAATTGCATTAGCTTACATATCTTACTAAGCTGCAAACCAAACTAGTGACTTTGAATACCTTTAACTCTTTTAATTAAATACATGATATACTGAAACTAATATCATTATGCTTCAAATCTTCTGAAGTTTACATAGACACCTTTTTTGGGCCGATTTGAGCACTTTTGAAATTTTGGGATTTTTATACTAGCTAGTAATCAATTTTGACAGTTAAAATAAAATTTACTAAGTATATAAACTTTCTGAAATTTCAATATATATTTTTTTGAATTATTCTGCATCAACAAAAACCTTCAATTATATATTCATTGGAAAGAGAAAATTCCAAATCATGAATCTATATAGTCAACTTTTATAGTTGTAAGCAAAAGTTTTGAGTTATTTGGTTATTAGTCTATTACTAAGACTGTCTATTATTGTTATGTAATCAGATTTTCTCGCCCGAAAAACTTAGAGAAAATTATAAGTGAAGTAGTATAACCATGGTGTATGATTAAGCTTACTACCTCACTTATACACATAAAGCTGATGATACAACATAGATATGTTAATATTTGACTATTTGAGATAAAGGGGAGTCTTCCTATCGCGCTCATAATGCTCAAATAAAGCTCATGGAACGCATATTGAGGGATTTAGCGATAAGCTCATAGACAGGCTAAATCAATAAGTTACTAAGAATTACAACACCAGAACCATGGATATATGAGTATAGAGGCATGCCAGAAATCCCAAAGCATTAATACGGGTCCTTTGAAAACGTTGAATCAAGGCTATTTCTGAGCGGATTAAAGATTTTTGATATGGATGGCAATGATCTTAGAACTTCATAATTGGAACCACAAAAGTCATATATAACCACACCAAGAGGCACAAGGAGAGAAAATTTAGGCTTTATGAATGATATAGAGTTCATTTGAAGTGAATCATAGGTGCTTTATAGGTTAAATTGTCCGGTTTAAAGAATGGATATGATGTTAAACAATATTATTAAAGTCAAGGCTATTAAAGTGCACTTTGGCACAATGTAGTCTATATATGCAATAATTATATACAATATAACCACAAGAAATTTAAACTGTTGGAACCTTCACTACTCCTCGAAAATGCCTTTTATATCAACCATTCTCTGAAATCTTGGTGGAACATAAACCAACTTGAGTTCCATACTTTAGTTTAATAAAGCCTCTTCCAAGTAGCTAAATGACATCAATAATAACCGGGACATTAAAAAAAAAGCCCTAACAATCATAATGCTAATCTTTGGGTTCCTGAAGTAAGCACATGGTTGTATGAATTGAGGATTTAAGGCTGGTGAATAACTTCTAGTGATAATGTTTTAAGTACCAAGTTAAAGGCCTCAAATGGGACAGAAATGAACAGGAAGCGTATGACTAGACACCAATGGGCAGTCGATATGTATGTATTGGATCCATATATTCCAATCAAAGCAGTATTCCATCCTTTATATGATGAAAGTTTCCAATTATATTGATACGGGAAAGCTGTATGGATCTCTTCAGGGTTGATCAAATATCTCAATGATGCAATGATGCCATTCTTTTTATTTGAATTGAAGTTTTGAAAGATTTTGGTTTAAAGACCCATCTGATCTTGATATATCTCTAAATTTTCTCCCATACATTATTATAATATCAATTAATTTATATAATACTGAGGAATGTGTCAGCATATGCTGATCTAGGCGAGTATAATAAGCCTATTCATTTGTTAGTGAATTGTGACTCGTTATTAGTTAATATCTTTGACACGAGAAGCTTTTAAAATCAACTATGCATAATTGACAAGCGATGGGCCCAAACTTCAAAGTTTTAACTTTCAACTTCTAAGTTTATCTTATAGCTAAACGTTTTCAAAAAGCTTTTCAACCGAGATAATCACTCAATTTTGCCATTTACGCTCTCCCAGAACTGGACTAATAAGTACTTACACTGGTCTTCAATGTAATATCATAGTGTTTCTATCGATCAATAATTAATTCCAGTATTCTAATCTCAATTGGATGGTGTAATATTATTGGTATAAAAAGCATGAAAGATCATTTCACATCATTTCAAATCATTGGATTCTAGTTTAAACATTTTGGTGACAATTGCATACCTGCAATTTTTAACTGTCGTGATGTCCAAGTGGTGTCCTTTAATTTAATCAAAGAGTAAACGTTTGAATGCAAGTCCGATATAGCTCAGGAAAGATCCGATAGCCGTAGCAAAGCACAGCTTCAAGTACCACTTACACCATCATACAATGAACCCTTTTCATCAACTGTTAAACGTTTGAATTTGTCTTTTTGTCCCTGAGGCCACATTTTCGTTATTCGCGAGATTAGTGTTTTGATTTCAAGAAATTTGGCTGGGAGAAAAAAACATCGAAGAAAAGTTACTGAAAATAGTCTTGAATTCTTCTCGGTTTCGCTAGATCAAAACACTGCATTCTATTCATCACCAACACAGAACCATAGACCGACGTCAGGCATGGTGTATATCGATAAGGACATAGAGTCCAACTTGAAATATGCCCCAAAATCCAGAAACGTGTTCAACACGGTGAAATCCCTACTGATCAAATATAAAAAAGTCGTGATACTTTTGATATCGTTGGTATTCTTATCACTCTTCACAGATGTTCCATTCATACCACACTGGAGATTCACACAACCTAAAGTGGTCATTATCTTGGCTGCCAACGAAGGTGGTGGTGTGTTAAAATGGAAAGGAGCTCAAGAATGGTCTATTGAAAGATCATCCATTGCCAACAAGAAGGATTATGCTAAAAGACACGGGTATGATTTAACAATTAAGGATTTAACTGTTAAAAAGAGATACAGTCACGAATGGAGAGAAAGTTGGGAAAAAGTCGATATCTTAAAGCAAACAATGAGACAATATCCAAAGGCTGAATGGTTTTGGTGGTTAGATTTACACACTTATATTATGGAACCTCAAATTTCCCTAGAGGAGCATATTTTCAACAAAATGGACAATTTGACCTATAGACAACTTACAGAGTTCAATCCATTACAATTGAAAACCGATAAACCATATGTTGATTATTCACAACCTATTGATTTACTGATTACACAAGATTGTGGTGGGTTTAATTTAGGTTCATTCATTATTAGAAAATCAGAATGGTCAGAAGCCTTGTTAGATACTTGGTGGGACCCTGTATTTTATGAACAGATGCATATGATTTGGGAACATAAGGAACAAGATGCATTAGAAACAATGTACAATGCTTTATCATGGATTAGAGAACGTGTTGGGTTCATCCCATTAAGATCAATCAATGCATTCCCACCAGGTGCTTGTTCAGAACAATCCAATGATCCAAGGTATTTTTACAATGAAAAAGAAAGAGATTTCGTCGTGAATATGGCTGGTTGTGACTGGGGGAGAGATTGTTGGAATGAAATGGAGCACTATAAAGCTCTGAGTAAGAAATTACAAAAACCTTGGTACAAATTTTGGTAGACTTACATATACGTCATTTGGTAAATAATGGTTCTGGACTCTTGGATTCATCATTCAATCTCTTTCACTTCTGCAGTGCCCAGCAGGCTCAGGTTTATAGATTTGTTTTCGGTGGCTTGTCACTTTTATTAATGTTTTTTCGAAACTCTAGTATGTAGTGGTTATCTTCTCGCGCAATTTCGCAAATTTTCGTTTTGGCGCTTTCTGACAGATCCCAGATTTTCCCGATTCGGCCTTTGGCACTCTTTTTTTGGATGAAAAATAAACTGCACAGCTAAAACTTTAAACTCGTTAACAAAGAGAGAAACTTTTTAACTTGTGGAGGTACGTTATCCGTAAAATTTGACTCAAGGATATAGGAATTTGGTGCAAGATACAAATTGTACTGTACTCATCGGTATAAGAGTTCACACACAAGAAGCAATAGAACTGTGAAAGCACAATCACAGAACCTTGCCATTTGGAGAGATTAGCTATTCACAAGCCCTTTCCCCATAGCAACATTAGATAAGGAAGAGAGCGGACAAAGAAGTGTGTAAGGGATTGTCGTGATAAGGATCCAGGTACCTAAAGGTTATTTTTACACACTGACCCATAAAGAATATAAAGTACATTGTTTTTGCCTTTATTTATTTTTTTATCTGAGCCAATTTCATATTAAGAGATATCCCCATCTTGGTCCTTCACTTCACATCATGTCACATCTAAGGCAAAGAGCCCACCTAGATGTCAACTCACCTGGTTCTCGTCATGATGAAAACTATGCTGATAGACCACCAAGAACACCTTCACCAGGAACAGTTGAATATCCAGCCTATCAGCAGATGAGAGTTTCACATTCGTCATCAAGTATACACAGCAATAATTTCACAAATACATATCATAATGGGTCATATAGAAGTCTACCAGGATTAGAAATACAGCCAATACCTTCCACAGATGAACCTGTCCCCTCATACGATGAAATAATGAATCAAGACCAGCAAAATATCACTTCATCAAGACGTGAATCCACACAAGATGATCACGTACCACAAGATCGTTCAGCTAGCACACAGGGAAGACAAACTTTAAAAGTGTTAGGACTTAATTTTCTTAATGCTAAACAACATTTTGCGCTTGCCATTTGTCGTGATTCAGTACTTATACCCTCACTATACAATGCCTTTAAATGCTTCAAAAATTGTTATACATTAGATAAATCAACATATCAAGTCCCAGGAAACCAAGTTACTTTTATCTTGACAAGACCTACCTCTTCAGAACAATTCATTGCTGGAATATGGTGTATTGTGGCTGCTTATTTATCATTCGCAGTAATTGATGGATTGATGGTTAGATGGATCGTTACATATCAAACAGGAGCTGCCATTTTGAGAGTGCTGGCGTTATCTATGGTGTTGATAACTATAGAACAGGCAACGCTGGCAATTTTAAGTCCCGATGGGTTTTATTCATTACATACATGGATTTTGATCTCATATATCTTGACAGGTTTTTACATCATTCAAAATTTCGTGACGAGTAATCTTGATTTTAAAAATGACAAAAAACCAAGAAGCGTGGACTATTACAACATTACAGTCTTTGCAGTGGTACCCATCGGTGTTGCAAGCTTCATATCAATGATTGCACTACTGAGAATACTGCTTATTTTGAGATTGGATTTGGAAAGAGAGAAGTATGGTCTTCAGTTTTAATAGACAATTTTTATATGTATTGTTTTATATTTTTTTATGATTATGGTAATGGGTCTTTTATATAATTTTGTTATAATATGTTATAGATATTGTTAATTTTTAAAGCATTTCGGGATTCCTTACTTATACCTGCCTGCCCCTACCGATAAGTTTTAAACATCCGAACATCTTGATTTTTTTCATCACTCGTCAAGTAGGTAGTAAATTAAGGCCGTATAGAGATTAAACTTGGAGATATTGATTCTTGTAATCTCATAGACTGATCAACGTAATTTTGCATTATGGTAACACATATTATGGGTAAAGCCTTCAGGGCTAAACAACCAGTTCACGTAAGTTTCATCAATAGGTTGATTCTTTAAGATACATATGCTAACAATAAAAATTTCAATAGATCGGTTTAGCTGCTAAATTTTATGGTTTGGGATTGAAAGGTGCTGAAAAAGTCTGTGCTAAACTACAACTATATCCATGGATGAGAATGCATCAACTATCAGAACAACAAATTTTAGCGATAACAAAAGAATTATCAGAACTAACGCTTGAAGGTAATGCAAGAGCTATTGTTCGTGAAAATATTCAATTAAAGAGACGTATTGGTTCTTATCAAGGTATAAGACATGCCATGGGTTTACCTGTTCATGGTCAAGGTACTAGAAACAATGCTAAAACTGCTAAGAAATTGAATAAATTGGATAGAAGAGGTTATGCAACTTTAACACGTCCAGAAATACCATCCCAATCACCTGGTATGTTTGCAGCTTTTAAAAATTTATTCAAATAATTTACTTGAAGAAGCATTATGTAAAATAGAAGTCATCGTTGTATATACAAATTAAAGAGTTTACGAATATAAAGGAATTATAATAAATAATGTAGAAATTTTTTTTCTTAAAGTCTATAGTCATCATCAAAAGGTTTCCATTGTTCAAGTTCCATCAAATGACGCATCGTTGGACGTCCATGTGGACAATTCCACGGTTTATCTAATTGTCCCAAGTTTCTGACAACTTTGGTCATAGTCTTTGAAGTTAAACTTTTCCCAACCATTATACTTTTACGACATGCTCTCATGGCAAACATTGATCTAATTTTAGAGCATCTAATAGAATCTGTATTCCCCTGAGCTTCTTTAACTAGATGAATTAACTCATTGAAATCATTTTCACCAAATACAGTCTTTTTCGATAATGGTAAAGAAAGTAATTTGACTCGAGCACCTGGTTCACCTTCTTCATCAATTTCAAATTTAAATCCATTTTTGTAGAAAACTTCACGATGATCCATCACAACTAGTTCATCGAGAGCATTAAGGTCAACAAATTTTGGAATAACTAAAGGTTGACTATCAAAGATTGTGATTTTTTGCAAAGTTTCGAAATTATATTTTTCATCTGAAGCGTGTTGATCCACGATGAATAAATCTTGACTATCTTCATTATTTCTAATAACAAGGATAAACCCAAGATTGAATTGACCAATTACTTTCATTTCCATGAAATCCTTTTTACTGACTGTTAATGTCAATTTATTTTCAGATTCTTCTTGATCATCTATATTATCGACAGCTAAATTTTTAAGTTCATTTCGTTGAGCAGTTTCTTGCTCTTCATTGATAATCTCTGTTGCAAATTTCTTGAATGGAACATTAATCTGGTAGTTTCTTGAGGCATCTTTTTGTCTTTCATTTGTTATCAGATATTTTTGGTTGAATTCAGATTTAATTGAAAGATTTGGTAGTGGCGTAACATCTTCTTCATCTTCATTTACATCCTCATCAACACTTTTTTCTTCCTTGATCTCCTGGTATTCTGTTGCGTTATCTACCAGCTCCTGAGAGACACTATTGTTGTGACTTATATCATTATCATCAATGCCATTATCGATATTCTCTTCCTCAACTTCATTGTCAGAATCATCGTTTTCCACTTCGTTTTCCTCTTCGTCATGTTTATGTGAAGAGTCAGCAGAATCACAATGACACTCTTCAAAAGTCAAACCACCATTTTTATTTATATATCCATTCTCCACAATTTCTTCATCTCCAATTTTCATCAGTATTGGCTCTAGAGTACTTTGTCTTGATATAGATGATTTAGAACCTCCCTTTTGAGACGACTCTTTTGTACGTTCTTTGGAGTCTGCACCAAATTTTTGTCTAAGAGTTTGTAAGCTACTCCTTATAGATGGCCTATTCTCTTGAACTGGGTAGCTAATCTTAGTTTTAGACATCTCCTTTGGTGTCGGTACTTCAGTAATGGGTTCACTATCTAAAGTAATATCATCTTCATGCTCATCTGTGTAATCATCACCCACTTCTTCAATTTCCAAGTCCACAGAGTCTTCATCCTCTTGTTCCTCTTGTTCCTCTTGTTCCTCATCTTTTGCAATGTGACTGTCCTCTGTTGTCTCAGCTTCATTTAAATCTTCATTTAATGATTGCTCAGGAGAATGTGTTTCACTTTTGTGTCTCTTGGATGGGTATTCCTCCACTTCAATCTCTCTTTTCAAATCAGGTTTAGTTTCTTGTACATTATACTTGAAACTACTACTCATCAATGTTGATTGTGTTGGTTTCTCATCCTCCAGATCAGTATTATCCATAAATGAAGAGCTTCTCACATCCAGACTTTTTTGTGTTTGTGTGTTCCTAGATAAACTTAGATCTTGTGCATCATAAAATTCAGTCATTACTTCTTTCAATTTCTCCAAGACGTGATTTTCGTTATGTATCAAGATTGTTCTCTTATCTGGTGTAACGTTAACATCCAAGAACTGTGGATCTAATTCCAAGTTCAAAATTATCACTGGATATTGTAAATGATTGAAAGATTTATAAATTTCATTGATGGCTTTTGCGAAAGGTTGTAATATCACGGGCCTATTATTTATGAAGAATAATTGTCTATCAGTAGCTGATCTTCCAAATCCAAATGAACATTTTGAAATAAAGCCATTGATCTTGATTGTATAATCTATTGAATGATCCAATACTTTAAGTCTTGACTTGTGTTTATTCAAATCCAACTCGAGCTCAATGGGTATTAATCCATACATCCCATTTGAACCAAACACATTTATAATATTATTTTTCAGCAATGCATTCCCCTGAGAGCTTAAAACTATGTTTTTTTTACCCTTTGGAGTCAAATTTGAAACAATAAATTTCACATTTAATGAAATTAATGCATATGAATGTAGTAAACTTAAACATTTGGAAAATTCCTTCTTGGAATTCTTTACAAAGTCTTTCCTTCTCACGGGTAAATTGTTGAATAAATCAGTTATAGTCACCGTTGTTCCTCTTGGTCTAGAGCATATGGTCTTATTAGATATCACCCCTAAATGATTGTATTCGATCGTACTGGCTTTTGGTGCGGTTTTAGTCGTTGTAACTTTAACATTTGAAATTGCACATAATGAACTCATAGCTTCACCTCTAAACCCTAAAGTTTTCACCTTGGCAACATCTTCAAAAGAAGATAATTTCGAAGTGAAATGTTTCAATGCTAAATTCTCAAAATCTGATTCATCAATACCATCACCATCATCAATAATCTCAATGGAATCAATACCAAAATTCTTGAAATTAACCTCAATCTTCCTCGCATTAGCATCAAGACTATTCTCCACCAGTTCCTTCACCGCGGTAGACAAGTCCACTATAACTTGCCCAGAAGTGATCCTATGAACATCTTCTCTTCCAATACTCGTGATCTTTGACATGAAGCGATTTGTTTACTAACTAATTAAATGATAAGTCTGTGTTTATATATTCGCGCCTATACGCGTCTTGAAATATCCGCGAATTTTAACTTTATATGACAAATTGTGTCTCATGTCATCTCATCTACAACTTTTATCAAGCAAATCCAAGATGACCAAGATTGTACCCAAAAGGCATTCTGATGGCTCATTACCACTTACACCGAATAACGTTTATTTTGCATTCCAACAATTCTTGGTGACATGGATCAATATAATCACAAAAGAGAGAAAGATATATCCTGAAGAATCATTTGAATTGAGAAATTCGTTTAATATTCAATGTCCTTATAATAGACACCCTGATGTTATCAAGTGGAATGATGGACTGATAAGTGATTTGATGGATGATCTATGCTTTGTAAGTATGAGCTCTGTGATTTATTATATGCCTTACTAACTAATTTTAAGAAAAAAATCAAGTTGATATCAATTGTACTATTTGATAAGGAAACATTAGAGAGTAGAGAACGATATAGTTTAAATCTTTTAGAATTTTTACATACATCTGTGAATTTTTATGATAAGAAAATCTCTGGATTTGAAGATTTTTCATGGAAGGTTATATATGATGAATTTAGAGCTAATATTTATTCATTACTTACCAAGATACGAAGACTACCCATTGATAAATTGGATAATAAATTAACATATACGGTGGTTTTAGAGACCAAAGATGTTTCAATGAATCCCAATTGGGTTTTAGAAGATGAAAAAGACTACAAATTGAAGAAAAATAAAGATATGATGAATATTAATGATTACGACAATATGGATATGAATAATGATAATGATAATAATGCAGTTAATGATGATGATGATAATGTTGATATAATACCATTGAGACAAGTTGATATTGGACCTATAATTTTTTATTCTTCAATTGAAGTTATGAAAGGATAATTCATTCCAATGACATTACTCTTTTTAAATTTTCATACATCAAATAACTAATTGAAACAGCAGGACAAACTTTAGCTAGATTTGGTACTAAACCTTTGAATAAACCTGGATATCCTTCTCTTTTGATTGTTTGTGTAAGAACATCTTTAAACCCTGTATATCTATATGGATGTGCAAATGTTCCCTGAGCTTGTAATCTTGTTCTTAATAAATTTATTGGATAAACCACAGTGGCACCAACTGTACCAGAGAATGCACCCATTGGTAAGACAATTAAATTACTCATGACGATATCATCAGGTGAACAGTTTTTAGCCTTGGCTTCCTTGTTGATATACCATTTTTTCATTGCAGAGAATGTACCAAGATCTAATGCCGCATAGGGGAAAATACCTGTAACACCAACGAAAACACCTCTATAAAATAATTTTAATCCACCTTCTTTATACATTTCTTTAGCAGTTTTAATTAACAATTGATTTCCTCGTATTTTAGTATCAAGTTGAGCACATTGAACTCTATATTTTAAAGTATCCACTGGATACACTGTGAATTGAGATACAACACCACCAAGACCACCGGCTATATAAGTTGAAAGTCTTGATAATTCAGAAGTATCTTTTTTATTCTCTAATTGGGCCATTATTCTTTTGGCTAATTCAAAAGAACCAAATTTCATTGCAGATTCTGGAAAAACTTTAGCAACATTTAAACCATTACCAACATAAAATGCTCTTAATCCACCTTGTCTATATAAAGTTGTAGCGGCTTTCATCAATGGTGATTTAATTTTATCTAATGGAACTTGATTTGTTGGAGCAAGATGAGTCTTGTTTGCTATAAGAGATGATAAATCAGTTCTTGCGATTAAAAACACTTTAATACGATCAAAAGGTGCAGTACAAGTTCTTGAGACCACACCACTTAATCCACCAGCAAGGAAAAATCCAAGACCTTTAAGAATTTCATTTGATACGGTAACATCACCTTCAGAATTTAAATCCACATCATTATTGTGTAAGAATTCATATGCTGTTCTTAATCTTGAACCATTTAATCTTGGTACAAATAATAAGAAATCTCTCCATTGATCATATGTGATGTATGTTGATTTATCTCCATCACTTTGTAATATCTTGACAAAATTTTGAAAATCTTTTAATTCTTCTTCTTTTAATTTTAAATATGTGTTTAGATCAGTTGGTTTAATCTTACCATCTTTATCTTTATCAAGTTTTTGGAAACCCTCGGATATTTGTAATTCAGCTTTAATGATGTATGATTTGAACTCTTCGAAATCTATATGGTCGTCCTTCTTGGAATCCAATGACCTGAAAAGGGAATCTATAGCATCTGGTGAATTTTTCAAAGGATGATCAGATTGTGTAAATGAGGCCCTTAAAGTTTGACGATCAACTTTACCAGTGTCGTTTATATCTATTTGTTTGAAAAGTCTTTGCAACCTCACGTCTTGTGGTTCTGATGATTCTTTCGACATTATTGATTCATTTAATGGGGAGTGTGTTGTATGCAATGTTTGTTTTGAAGTGTTCCCTTCAGTTCATTCACAGTTCCTGGAAGATGTGATGCGGTTTGTTATACGTTATAGCGCTGTGCTTGGAAATGCCAGGTGATCTCAGTTTGTGTGTGATTATGTTTAGAGCAAAGTCTTTTGATCTCTCTTGTCTTTTGAAGTCCCTCAGTTGCTTTCTAAAGTCAAGTTTTTTGTGGTTGAGTTGTACAATTCCGTCAAATTATTTATTTCATGTGTTTACAATTTTTTTTAGGCCAAGTTTCTATTGTGAAAAAACGCTTCTCGAAAAATTTAAATCTCACGAACGATGAGCTTCAGTTTGAAATGCTAAGCGAGCTGATCTGGGGTTGTAGTGTTGAGAGTGTGGTTTAGTGGTGGTTATGTTGTAGATTGTGCTCTGAGAGTTATGAGGGTGTTTCTTGTGATGTTCACTACTAATTTCCAAGCCGTTAGTATAAAGTTTAGCATTCGTTAAAACAGCAATCTCATTGGTTCTGTTATTAGCTATGGCACTTCCGAAGCTTCACGAGACAGAATTTGAAGTGTGTAAAGTTGGGGTATATTTCAAAGTAAACTATATAAATAGACCTATATGTGGATTCTCGCCATGACAGCTCAATTGTCAGTATAACACTGGTGATACCATGGTCCACTTCCTTAACAGCGACTTACCCAAGTTTACACCCTGGAGAAGCCGTACAGGCTTTAAAGTTAGGATCCAAGAACATCAAGAGATCAAGGAGAGAAGGAGAGAGGTGGTGGCATGGATGGAAATTGGCAGAGAGGGTGTCAATTCACAGGAAAGAGAAGGTGATATGTTAACTGGTTCATAAGAGAGCAATAATTGATGAAGTGTTTGAAGTATAGAGTACCAGCTTTAAATCCGTTTTGACATGAGGTTCCTGACACATTAGCATCAGATCTATATATTAATTGCACTCAGGGGTTCCAGTGAAACATCAGAACGTTTCAAGCTGGTAAATTAATATACAATTGTTGCTGCTATGGATAGCTCGAATAATGATCTCTGCAAACAGCTTATGACCGTCGGGCTCTTAGACTAGGTACACATATACACTTTCCGGATAGCTTCGATTAAACATAAAAGCTACAGAATACAAGGTCAAAGCATGATAAAGATGAATGTCTATAACCCAAATCATGAACTACACATATTGGCATCTCTACTTTCAAATCATGGGCTTTATATCTTAATCCTTATGCACTGCCATTTCACGGGCACATAAGCAGATAGAGCGGATCTCGCTATCCTTCACTGATAAAGATTAACTTTCTCGAGGTTATATAAACCTCAACTTGTCCGATATTTTTTCGAATTTACCACAATTGATTAACAACAATTCACACATCATGTCATTTGGACCACAAGCTGCTCAAAGATTACAAGATAAGACAATTTTAATCACCGGTGCTTCAGCTGGTATTGGTGAAGCTACAGCAATCGAATATGCTGAAGCTGCTAATGGTGAGATTAAATTGATCTTAACAGCCAGAAGAAAAGAGAAATTAGATGCCTTGCAAAAGGATTTGGAATCTAAATATCCAAAGATTAAAGTGCTCACTGTTCAACTTGACGTTTCAAAACTTGATGATATCGAAACTTTCTTCAAAGACTTACCACAGGATTACTCAAAGATTGACATATTGATCAATAACGCCGGTAAGGCTCAAGGTGTTGATAAGATTGGTACAATTAGACAAGCTGATATCGACACCATGTTCCAAACTAACGTCATTGGTATGATTGCCATTACTCAAGCTGTTTTAACAGGGATGAAAGAGAGAAACTCGGGGGATATTGTGCAATTAGGCTCAATTGCAGGTAGAGATCCATACCCAGGTGGTGGTATCTATTGTGCCACTAAGGCTGCCTTAAGATCATTTACACACTCATTGAGAAAAGAATTGATCGACACCAAGATTAGAATCATCGAGATTGATCCTGGTAATGTCGAAACTGAGTTTTCCAACACAAGATTCTTTGGTGATTTGGAAAAGGCCAAAAAGGTCTATGAAGGTACTGAGCCATTAGTCGCAAAGGACATCTCAGATTTGATTGTCTACTCCACCACAAGACGCTCAAACACCGTTATTGCTGAGACCTTGGTATTCTCCACAAACCAGGCCAGTGCTTCTCACCTATACAGAGAAACCAAATAGATATATAGAATAGAGATATTATAGATTATATTATATTCCGACATGTATTGATCCGACGGCGAAAAAAAGATAAGCGAGATGTTGAACCATAACTAAAACAAGTGCTAAAACAGAGGCCAAAATGCTCATACAGAGGTCCTTTTCCACGTCTGCACGAGTGTTCAAGACACAAAAGACACTGGTGCAGAAAATCGTCTCGTCAAAACCAAACAGGTATGATCTGAGTATAGGAACTTCAACTTCTGTATTCTTCAAATGGCTAGTATCAAATCCGAAAGAGACACTACAAAGACATCAAAATGATATACTTTCCACACTTAAATTCGATCCAAGTGTCAAATTGGACACCAATGTGACAGCTGGTCTTGGTGAAATAAGCCTGTTGAACAAAGAGGCTAAAATTGAGACTCCAACACTAATGACACATGGTCATGCTGCTAGTGGGATATTCTACCATCGAAACTTTGAGACATTATCACAAAATTTCCAGAAACTCTATGCTATAGATTATCCAGAAGTTGGAGTTTCAGATAAAAGGTCATTGGAAATCGTGCCCATTGACACCAAAGTGGAACTGAAGAAGCTAGAGAATGGTTCAACGTCTTATGAAATTAAACGAGATTTGAAAAAAACTACTAAATCTATTCAAAATGTTGAGGATTATTATACCGATTCAATGGAAAAATGGAGACAAGATCATGGGTTTGATAAGATCAATATCATTGCACATTCATTTGGTGGATACATGTCATATAAATATTCATTAAAATATCCACAACATGTAAATAAACTTGTTTTAGTTTCACCAGGTGGTATGGAAAGAAGTATTTTTTCAATTCATAATAAGGATACTAAAGGTTTGATAAATTCTGATCCAACTTCTTCAAATTATTATAGAAATCCATTCATACCACAAATTATATCAAAATATGGATTCGGTATAACTAAATCCTTGGGTCCATGGGGGATAAACTTAATTTCCAAATATCTAAGTTCAAGATTTTCAAGAGGTCAATCATTACCACATAATGAAGAACAAATTAAATTATTTTTGATATATACAATCAATTTGTTTTATCAAAATACAAATTCTTTTGATACTCTTAAAGTTATATTGAATAGACAATTATTAGCTTATAGTCCCATTTTAGATAATTTATCTGATTTAAAAGTACCAATCTATATAATGTATGGTCAATATGATTGGATGAATATAAATGCTGGATATAAAGCTGTACAGGAATTACAATCACAGGGGACTGATGCAAAATTTGAGATTGTGTCAAATGCAGGTCATAATATATTTTTGGATAATCCACAAGAGTTTAATCGAGATATTATAGAATACTTTAAGGATTAGTATAATATGAATATAAATTTAATAAATGTATATAGAGATATAAAATGTAATCTAAAAAGAACTGAATTTAATATGATTCGATCAAGAGTACGTTAATATACAAGCGCGGGTTCACGCGCATGAAAATTCTAAACGTATGCAAAATCAAAATTTATTAAAAATTAAAACGAACATAATATGCAAAGTGTGACTGTTCTTGAAAAGGTTTATGACATGACAAAATATGGATCTTAATTTGAAACTTGCATTGTGTTTGCTCTTGAAAAACTAGCATATTTATCAAATGGATTCTTTTTTTCCAAATCATGTTCTGGATTATGAACAGTTTGTTTTTTTAAATATAATCTCTTCAAAACTTTATAAATTTCAGCTCCAATCCAAAATGCAATTGTAAATGCAAAAGCAACACCCCATTCTTTACCAATTGGTGCATGTAAGAAAACAATCTTATTAATCACTGGGATATAAACGACTGGGAAAACTGAAACAAATCCACCAACAACTGACCAGAATAAAAATTGATTATCCCATAAATCCCTGAAAACTTGAGTATATGGAGTTTCAGTTTCATCCTTCATAGCAAATAATGATCTTCTCATATCAATAACTTCCCATGCTAAAATTAATGCACACCAAGTCATTGTGGCAAATGATGCAGATCTTGATCTGAAAACATAATAACATGCATCAGAATATTCCTTATTACAATCACGACCCAATTCACCATTACCAAACCCATATGTTGCAACCAAGAAACAACCTAAACAACAAACAGCCATTAATAAACCATATGCAAACAAATCAACAAGCATTTCCAATGAGAAAACAGATTCTTTTGAAGGTTTTGGATCTTTGTTCATGATATCTGGTTGAGCTTTCTCAACACCAAGACCCATAGCTGGGAAACATGAAGTAACAACAATAATCCATAAAACTTCCACTGGAGATAATGGGAAAACTGATAATCCATTAACATCTTTGAAAACTAAACCAATCATTAAATATAATGCTTGTGCAACGTTACATGCTAATAATTGTAACACGAATTTTTGAATATTATCATTCATTCTTCTACCTTCTTCAATACCATTAATAATAGATGCAAAATTATCATCACTTAAAACAATATCAGAAACATCTTTAGCAACATCTGAACCTGCAATACCCATGGCAATACCAACATCTGCCTTTTTCAAACTTGGAGAATCATTAACACCATCACCAGTCATTGCACAAAATTTTTTACGACGATGTAATGCATCAATCATACGAACTTTAGTTTGTGGAGCACAACGAGCAATAACTAATGGTAAAACAGGTAATTGATCAATTTGTTCATCTGTTAAATCATCAAATTGTTTAGCAGTCATAACCATACTTTCCACAACATCTTGAGCATAATGATATAAATTACGAGGTAAAATACCAACTTCTTGAGCAATAGTTCTAGCAGTACCTGGATGATCACCAGTCAACATATGAACATTAATACCAGCCTTATGACATTTTTTAACAGCACCTAAAGATTCTAATCTTGGAGGATCATAAATACCAACAAGACCTAAAAATGTTAGATTTGATTCAATAGAATCACGATCATTTGTATCATAATCTTTTGGAATTGATTTTGTGGCAAATGCTAAAACTCTTAAACCTTCACCTGATAAAGAATTCATATTTGATTCAATTAATTCCTGGTCTTCAACAGTGAAATCAGCCAATTTACCATCAATATACCAACTTGTACATGATTGAAGAACTCTTTCCACTGCACCTTTGGTATAAACGAAATTTTCCTTTTCATCATCAACCTTAGAATAAATTGCACTCATTTTTTTAACTGATGAATCAAATGGGAATTCATTGATATGAATATATGAAGGATTATCACCTTTAGTTAATTGAGATCTTGGTAAACCTTGTCTATAAGCGAAAACTTGAATTGCAATTTCAGTTGGATCACCATGAGCTTTCCATTCACCATTTTCATCTTTGAAAACATTGGCAATATTGGCTAAAGTTGCACATTCCAACCATTTTTGGAAAAATTCATTATTATTAGATTCTTCAACACTTGATTCTTCAGTTTGTTTTCCAGTTTCATCTTGAGATTCAGAATTTTCCACAGGGGATTTACTTGAAAATACAATTGAACCTTGAGTTGGATCAAAAGGATCACTAGTATGATCAACGTTATAAGTACCAGCAGATGGAACCCAAACAGCCTTGGTAATCATTTTACCTTGGGTAAGAGTACCAGTTTTATCAGAACAAATATCATTAATTGAACCCAAAGCTTCTAATGAATCCAATTTTCTAATGATAACATGTCTTTGCACCATAATTTTAGCACCAACAGCCATGGTTATAGTCAAGACAACAACTAATGAAGAAGGAATCATGGATAAGGCAACACAAATGGCATAAATTGCAACTTCACTTGGAACAACCATTTTTTGAGTAGCCATAACAATAATGGCAAATAATACGGCAACAGCGAAAAGACCAATGGCTAATTTAGATAATTTTCTACTTAATGGAGTACCCACAGTGGTACCCAAGAATGAACCAACACCATCTTTAATCAATAATAGGAAATTTTTCCAAGTAGAAGTATCATCATCAGAACTTAATTTCTTCTTTTGATTCTTCAATGATTGAGCAATTTCACCAATTTCTGTATGTAAACCAGTCTTAACAGCGATACCAGTAGCACGACCTTTTGTAACAATTGAAGATGAAAAAGCCATGTTTAAACGATCACCAACACCAATTTCTTCATCATAAACAACCTCGTATTCTTTGGCAACAGGTAATGATTCACCAGTCAATAGCGCTTCATCAGTTTCAAAATTTAAACATTCAACAATTCTTAAATCTGCTGGGATGGTATCACCAACTTTAACTTCAACAACATCACCAGGAACAACATATTTAGTTGGGATAGTTTTCAATTCACCATTTCTCAAGGCTTTTGCAGTTGGAGAAGATAATGATTTCAAAGAGTTCATAGTTTTAGAAGCCTTATATTCTTGTAATGAACCAATACCAACATTTATACCAACGACAAATGCAATAACACCACCAGAGATCCAATCCTTGATACCTAGAGCAATAGCCATGGAGATGATCAACACCAAGATCATGGCGTTACATGATTGATGTACAATGATCCCCACCAAGTTGATCTTTTGGTCATCACCCAAGTTGTTTTCACCATGTTCTTTCAATAGCGCTTCAGCGGTTGCATCAGATAAACCTTCCTGGATAGATGTTCTGTAAAACTTCTCAGTAGTTTCTATGGATTGTCTATAAGCGTCGAATGAGTAAGCATCATCAGAACTTGAAGAGGTATTTTTGGTTCCAATAGTGGCAGCGTGATTCAGTTTCGTTTCATCAAAACTAGTCATGATCTATAACAGCAATATTAGTTTCTATTTCTTGTGTACTCCTTGTGATTCTAGTTTACTGTGTGATTATATGTAATGGTTACAATAGCATATAATAGCAGACTGGAGTTGTATTGAGTATAGTTTATGTAGATAGATTTACAAGAGTAGCATTCAGCACCAGAGTAGAAAACATCAGGGGATGATGATTACTTATATAGTTTTTAGCCAAAAGTCTTGTCATATCAATAAAGATAGCTTCTCCATAATCATCCACATGCATATCACCCTGGTACGCGCCACAGCCGCAGCTATGAGCTTCCAGAAGGCTATCAGCAGAAATACGAGAAGCGGCAGAACAACAGGGTCCTGGCTCCCAGCACAGACAACAACATATAATATACACTATATACAACACAGATATTCCAACCAAGACCACCGTTAAGCTCAAGACACACAAATCAACACTCTGGCTCGGTTGCTCGAGCACAGGCTCAGTACCAAGAAACATGAGCAGAAACCCGGTTCGCGCCGCAGACGACAAGAAATCTTCCGGGTGGTGTGCGGGTTAAATTTAGACGCTAAAGATCAACTATCAACTTTAGCCTGGTTATCTTTGACAGACATGTTGAGGATTGTGGACTCTGGAGCGAGAAGAATACTTGCGGGAGATGTATATGCTCCAAAGAGGGTCTTGTGGACACCGGGGTTGAGTCGTGGTGATGGGATGGGGTTACTCGGTGTTTACAAAGATAGCTGTAATGGCCCACGTTTTGATATCTATAGATACACAATTGCTTGGCCCATGGTTGAATTATTGGCAAACAGCCTAGAACTCGGAACAGCTGAATTGTGTATGGAATAATGTCGTGAGACTCTTTGTAGATGGTGTGTAAGGGTATTACACGGCTGATATCAGTCATGACCATGGTCATTGACATTGAGTCGTAGACCGTATGTTTCTATACATACTTGTGGTGTGATCTTCATGTCCCGAAAATAAGAAATTGTGTCAGATTAAAATAGCCTATACGCTGTAAATCACTATAGTTGTGAAATTGCGGAGCTACATATGATAGTATGTCTTGTGATTGTGTTTGCGCCAATGATATCAGTTCTAGATCACACGAGTTTTGCCGCTTTGCGGTTTAATGACTGCTTTATACAACCATATCTTGGAAATTTCCTGGTACAGCCTTGAATGAGCTTGAATCTTGAGTCAAAGTCTTGGGGTATTACAAAGATCAACCAAAAGATAAGAATTGATACACAGTCGGGATGTCTACAGTAGTTCAAACTTAAGGTCTATTAATTATTATGTATAACGAAATGTAATGTAATATGCCAATGCAATGAAACTTTTAACATGAAACTATGATGATTGACTTGAATTGCCCTTAACAGTCCCTTCTTCCTGTGTTAACTTCTCATCTTGTGACAATTTTTCTTCTTGTGATTTTTTCAATTTAGCAAGATTCTTTGCATCTCTCTTTGCTTGAGATCTTTCCATTCTTTTATTTGCCCATAATCTTAATCTTTCACCGTATAATACAACAAATAATGGGAATGGAATACCTGTTGCTAATGCAATAAATCCAAAAACTGAACAACCCCAACCATAACCTAATGATTTAAACATTTCAGGTGCAAATAATGGGAATGCAAATCCCATAAATGATCTGAAAATTGAAGCAGCTGCAATGGAACTTGCAGCAAATCTTGGGTTCATATCAATTAAATAATTTTGAACACAATAAAAAATACCTGTTAAACTAAATGCAAAAATTGATGCACCTACAGCTGGGAACATGAAATGTAAATATCTTTCAGCACCCCAACCATACCAAAATAATCCAACTGGAATGAAAAGACCACTAACTAATAATAATGGTAATCTAAATTCAGGTTTTGGTACACCATTGTTTTTATCAATTAATCTTTTCAAAACAACATCACCCATAAAATTGTAGAAAATAATACCTAATAAGTATCCAATTAAAAAAGTTAAATACATTAACCCAGTTGAACCTAATGAAAATTGATACAAGTTACCCCAAACACTTGGAAATGTAACAATCAAGATATATAAACAACCATATGCAATAGCCATAAATGTACCTAATCCGAAAACCATTGGATTTGTACATAATAAATTTAAAGGACGTGATAAATTAATATAAAATTTATCAAATGTTGTTTCACCTGTGGCAATTTCATATAATGAATGTAAATTTTGATTACCTGTTAATTTTCTTAATTTTTTAGCTTTTCTATTCAACAAGATTGGTGCATATGTTTCTTTTAGGAAAACATTACCAAATACTGCAATAACACCATTCAAGATAACAAGTACCCAGAAACACCATCTCCAATCAACACGTTCCACGATGAATCCAGCAATTAATGCACTTAAACAAGGACCCATAGTTGGTCCTAATGAATAAAAAGACATTGCAAGTCCACGTTCTTTAACATCCATAACATCTGAAATTGTACCACTACCAACAACAATTGGTGCAGCACCTCCAACACCTGCAAAAAATCTGAAAACACACATTTGTGTTGAATTTTTACTGAGAGCACAACCAACATTAAATGCAAATAATACCCAAACTGAAACATCAAGTACAATTTTTCTACCATACATTTCTGATAATGGTGCGACAAAAGGTGGGAATAAAGCCCATGCTAAAATGAAAATTGAAACCATTAATGCAGAAATTGTTTCATTTGTATTGTTAAAATCTTTTGAAATGGATCCAACAGCTGGTGAAAGCATTGTTGATGCAAATGGTGATAATAAAGTATATATAGCTACAACTGCAACACTTGTCCATTTTTTCCTTGGTGACCAATTTCTTGGATTTTGAGGATCATTTTCACCATCCCATGTTACTAATTCTGGATCAATTTTTTGAAATTCAATACCATCATCTTTTGTTGGTAATGCTTCCTCTCTATCAACTTGATCATATTGAGATTTGGAAAAATTTGGATTATTTGATTCTTCATCGGTTTTTTGATAAGTTTGATATTCTTCATTAGCACGTTCTTCTAATGTATTTATAATGGTAGCTTTTGTCTGAGTTCTTTTCAATTCAATCTCATTGGCATCAAGATCTTCACCATAAAGATTTGATTCATTATAATCTTGATAATTAACAGATTGTGTGGCTCTTGAAGAACGACGTGAAAAGGATTTTTTAAGTGTGGATACAACATCATCTTCTTGGGTATGTATCGATGAAACTGAACGAGTTCTTTGTAAATTATTTCTAGGCTCTGTTTGTTTCCCGGCAAATGGTTGTGGATGTGTATCTGAAGCACTTGAACTGCTCGATGTTGGTGTTATTTGGCTCGTCTTGACACTATATCACCGGTTAAATGGTGAAAAAAAAATTAATTTGCTTTGACAGCTATGAGGAATGAGAATTATAGGATCTAATTCACTTTCAAACGGTGGTTTAATGATATATGCTTGTAAAGACAATAAAATAGATTCAGTGTGGCGTGGAAAGTTTGTGTCAGTCACAAAGAATCTCGGGAAATCTTCAAATATATATTAGACCACACGCTTTTGCCTTTAGTAAGATTTTGCATTCATAATTCATCACAAATTCGGGCTGTGATGCCTAAAAGGGTAAGCCAACGGCCGCGTCCAGAAAGAGAAGAGTGACAAAGGCTAGCCGATGTTCGGTAGGATATGGATATATATGGTGTGTATTGATAATTACATCGTTGATGAAGGTGTCAAGTGTAGATCTGAAGTATTGTGAAGCTCATGAGGTTGGTCCTTAATCTCTGAACTCGAAAGCCTTTTTTAGTATACTGTGCTTAACGGCATATCATGCCGAATATGGAATATGGAATATGGCCTTCAATTAGTATGTTCACATTTTACCAGCTGAGCATATATTGGTGATGGTATTAAATAATCAGTGTGCCATATCAATAGTACCATTTCAGTGATTATACCACTGCACTTTATATATCTCTTATCAGGCACCTTCCATGCCAGTTACAACGGCTGTAGCCAGTAGCTCATCCACGAGTGATATGGCCATCTCTACAACACGCCGGAGATGTACCAATCTCTTTGACTAGGCTCTATGCAAGAGTCCTGACGTTTTGTAGTAGCTAAAGGAAGCTAAAGACGTTGTGACAAGGCGAAGATAGATTCTCAATTCTCACCAGCTCTCGGTAGGGCCCGTTATCTGGACGGGCAGGGCCACACCAGCCAACGCTGTTCTCTAGGCTCGCCGCTCGACGCCGGCGGGGACCGCTCGAGCCTAAACCCCATAGAGCCCAGCCCAAATATCTGCCACCGGCGAAGATATCAAACTCTGTGTCAAACACGACTTATTATCAAGATCAATCATTGGTTAGTTGGTATCTCTGATTAGATTAAAATTATTTGGTGGTGGATGTATAAAACCATCAAGGGTCCCTTGGGACTTTACTACATTCACACTCGCTAATATCTATCAAAGCACTACTAGCTTCTTCTGACACTAGGCTCATACACTCCCACTCTTATTGTCAAGTTTCTCTCTGCTAGTCAGCGCTTAAATCGAATACACTGCAAATTCAAAATGTCAACTATAGGGTGGACTGTTAAGGACTGGATAGAGTTCCATCAACAAGCCACTCCAGATGATTCATTATCTCAACTATTGGATCTACTGAAATCACAAAATGCCGCTCCAAAAGATCCAGCTTGGATTTCTCTAGCTACAGAGGAAAACATCAAACATCAATGGCAAATCCTACAATCAAAGCTTCACAAGGAAAAATTAAAGCTTTACGGTGTCCCAATAGCGGTTAAGGACAACATCGACGCTAAAGATTTCGAAACCACAGCGGCTTGTCCAGCTTTTGCCTACTCCCCTGCAAAAGATGCTACAATTGTTAGATTGTTGAAAGAACAAGGTGCTATCATTATCGGTAAGACAAATCTAGATCAATTCGCTACTGGGCTTGTCGGTACAAGATCACCTTATGGTAAGACTCCATGTGCTTTCAGTGACAAACATGTTTCTGGTGGGTCCAGTGCTGGGTCTGCAAATGTTGTATCAAGAGGTATTGTCCCATTGGCTTTAGGTACAGATACAGCAGGTTCTGGTAGAGTCCCTGCAGCTTTGAACAATTTAATTGGGTTGAAACCTTCAGTTGGTGTGTTTTCCACTTCTGGTGTGGTCCCAGCATGTAAATCAATTGATGCTCCATCTATTTTTTCATTAAATTTAAGTGACGCTCAATTAGCTTTCCAAATTTGTGCTCAACCTGATTTTTTAAATGATGAATATTCAAGATCATTACCTTCAAATCCATTACAAAAATTCTCAAAAACTCCCAAGATTGCCATTCCAGAATTTTTACCATGGTATGGTGAAGAGGAAAATCCAAAATTATATGCTAAAGCCATTGAAAATTTACAAAAAACTGGTGCTGAAATTGTTAAATTAGATTTCACTGATTTATTGGATTTGGCTAAATGTCTTTATGAAGGTGCTTGGGTCGCTGAAAGATATGCCGCAACAAAGGATTTTTATGCTACAAAC
This sequence comes from Hansenula lynferdii, assembly GCA_030582155.1. Lineage (NCBI taxonomy): Eukaryota > Fungi > Ascomycota > Saccharomycetes > Phaffomycetales > Wickerhamomycetaceae > Hansenula > Hansenula lynferdii. Next base: position 20,679 of record JAKTWT010000165.1, on the reverse strand, counting down.
CCACCAAAGGATTCTTTAGATCCAACAGTCACTGGTATAATTAACACTGCAACTAAATTTGATGCTTCAGATGCCTTTAAATTTGAATACAAGAGACAAGGTATCTTACAAAAAGTTCGTCTCTTGTTAAAAGGAATTGATGCCCTAGCTGTGCCTACTTGTCCATTAAACCCAACTTTTGATCAAGTCGCTAATGACCCAGTTGTCGTCAATTCTCAACAAGGTACTTGGACAAATTTTGTCAATTTAGCTGATATGTCAGCTTTAGCTATCCCAGCAGGTTTTAGATCTGATGGTTTACCAAATGGTATCACTTTAATTGCTGATAAATTTGAAGATTTTGCTTTATTGGATTTAGCAAATCGTTATTTAAAAGTTGCATTTGAACCACAGACAAGAAAATTAGGTGCTACTGAGGCTAAATCATTATTAGGCGATGAATTATCAGTTCCAACTCCAGATTTATCATCTTCAATCAAATTGGCCGTTGTTGGTGCTCATTTGAAAGGTATGGCTTTACATTGGCAATTGGAAAAAGTCAATGCAACTTTACTCAAATCTATCAAGACATCAAAACATTATAAACTATACGCATTGCCAAAAGTTGGTCCAGTGGCTAAACCTGGTTTAAGAAGAGTGACAGAATTCGGTGAACAAATCCAATTAGAAGTTTATTCAGTCCCAACTGAAAAATTTGGTGAATTTATTGCTATGGTCCCAGAACCTCTTGGTATTGGTTCAGTTGAATTGGAATCTGGTGAATGGGTTAAATCATTCATCTGTGAAGAAATTGGATACACTCAAAAGGGTACCACTGATATCACATCTTTTGGTGGTTGGAAAAATTATATTCAAGCTACTACTGCTGCTACCAAATCAACTAAAAAACCATTCAACACTGTTTTGGTTGCTAATAGAGGTGAAATTGCAGTTCGTATCATCAAAACAATCAAAAAATTGGGTATTAAAGCTGTTTCAATTTATTCTGATCCAGATGAATATTCTCAACATGTTTTAGATTCTGATTTAGCCATTCCATTACATGGTAATAGTGCTGCTGAAACTTATATCGATATTGAAAAAGTTATCAAAGCTGCTAAAGATTCAAAAGCTGAAGCTATCATTCCAGGTTATGGGTTCTTATCAGAAAATGCCCAATTTGCTGATAGATGTGAACAAGAAGGTATTGTCTTTGTTGGTCCATCTGGTGATTCAATTAGAAAATTAGGTTTGAAACATTCAGCTAGAGAAATTGCTGAAAAAGCTGGTGTTCCATTAGTTCCAGGTTCTGGTTTGATTTCTGATGTTAATGAAGCTATTGAATTTGCTAAAAAATTGGGATTATCAAATGATGCTGAAACTTCTGTTAAAGTCATGTTGAAATCAACTGCCGGTGGTGGTGGTATTGGTTTACAAAAAGTTGATTTATTGGATGATTTAGCAAGTTCTTTTGAAACTGTTCAACATCAAGGTAAAGCCTATTTTGGTGATTCAGGTGTTTTCTTGGAAAGATTTGTTGAAAATGCTAGACATGTTGAAATTCAAATGTTTGGTGATGGATTTGGTAATGCTATTGCACTTGGTGAACGTGATTGTTCTTTGCAACGTCGTAATCAAAAAATTATTGAAGAAACTCCAGCTCCAAATTTACCAGAATCTACTAGACAAAAGATGAGAAAAGCAGCTGAACAATTAGGTAGCTCAATGAACTACAAATGTGCAGGTACTGTTGAATTCATCTATGAAGAGAAAAGAGATGAATTTTTCTTTTTGGAAGTTAATGCTCGTTTACAAGTTGAACATCCAATTACTGAAGCTGTTACTGGATTAGATCTTGTTGAATGGATGTTGAAAATTGCTGCAAATGATGCTCCAGATTTTAGCAAACAAGAAATCACTGTCACTGGTGCCTCAATGGAAGCTAGATTATACGCTGAAAATCCTGTTAAAGATTTCAGACCATCACCAGGTCAATTAACTGATGTTAGCTTCCCAGAATGGGCAAGAGTTGATACTTGGGTTCAAAAAGGTACTGTTGTCTCTGCTGAATATGATCCAACATTAGCTAAGATTATTGTTCATGGTAAAGATCGTGCTGAAGCTTTAAAATTATTACAAAAAGCCTTGGATGAAACAACAGTTTATGGTGTTATTACAAATTTGGATTATTTGAGATCTGTTGGTAACTCCAAAATGTTTGAAGAAGCTAAAATGCATACCAAAATTTTAGATTCTTATGACTATAAGGCTAATGCTTTTGAAATTTTATCACCAGGTGCTTACACTACTGTTCAAGATTATCCAGGTAGAGTTGGTTATTGGAGAATTGGTGTTCCACCTTCAGGTCCAATGGATAGTTTCTCATTTAGATTGGCTAACAAAATTGTTGGTAACGCAAATGCATCTCCAGCTATTGAAGTTACATTAAATGGTCCAACTGTTCAATTCCATACTGATGCTATTATTGCTATAACTGGTGGTGAAGTTGAAACCAAAATTAATGATCAACTTGTCAAACAATGGGAACCAATTCATATCAAGAGAGGTGATAAATTAGCCATTGGTAAAGTCACAAAAGGTGCTAGGGCTTATTTGGCCATTAGAGGTGGTGTTGATGTTAGTGAATATTTGGGTTCTAGATCTACTTTTGCTTTAGGTAACATGGGTGGTTACAATGGTAGAGTGTTAAAACTTGGTGATGTTTTATTTGTTGGTCAACCTCATTTAAATGGTAATACTTTACCAGCACCAGAATCTGAACCATTAACTTTACCAAAAGAATTAATTCCATCTTATGAAACTAAAGAATGGACTGTTGGTGTCACTTGTGGTCCTCATGGTTCACCTGATTTCTTCAAGCCAGAATCTGTTAAGAAATTCTTTTCTGAACAATGGAAAGTTCATTATAATTCCAATAGATTTGGTGTTAGATTAATTGGTCCAAAACCTGAATGGGCAAGATTAGATGGTGGTGAAGCTGGTCTTCATCCATCAAATCAACATGATTATGTCTACTCATTAGGTGCTATCAATTTTACTGGTGATGAACCTGTCATCTTGACTTGTGATGGTCCTTCATTAGGTGGGTTTGTTTGTCAAGCTGTTGTTGCTGATGCTGAAATGTGGAAAATTGGTCAAGTCAAACCTGGTGATTTATTGAAATTTGTTCCAATATCTTATGAAACTGCTAGAGATCTTAAATCTATTCAGGATAGAACAGTGGAAACTTTCACAGGTGGTTATAAAGAATTGACTAAGGAATTGACATTATCAGAACCAAGTAATCCAATTTTGGCTACTTTTAAAGCTTTTGATAACTCACCATTAGCAACTTATCGTCAAGCTGGTGATCGTTACATCTTATTAGAATATGGTGACATTATGGATTTGAACATTTCTTATAGAATCAATCGTTTGATTGAAATGGTTGATTTACATCATACTGTTGGAATTATTGAAATGTCTCAAGGTGTTAGATCTGTTTTAATTGAATTTGATGGTTATTTGATCACACAATCTCAATTAATTGAAACTTTGATTGCTTATGAGCGTGAATTGTTGTTTGAAAACAAGTGGAAGATCAAATCAAAAGTTTTCAAATTACCAATGGCTTTTGAAGATAAAAAGACTTTAGATTGTGTTACTCGTTATCAAGAAACTATTCGTTCAACTGCTCCATGGTTACCAAACAATGTTGATTTTATTGCTGATGTTAATGATATTACTCGTGAAGATGTTAGAGATATGTTATACAGTGCTAGATATTTGGTTTTAGGTTTAGGTGATGTTTTCTTAGGTGCTCCATGTGCTATTCCATTAGATCCACGTCAAAGATTATTAGGTACTAAATACAATCCATCAAGAACTTACACTGCAAATGGTGTTGTTGGTATTGGTGGTATGTACATGTGTATCTATGCAATGGATTCACCAGGTGGTTATCAATTAGTTGGTCGTACCATTCCAATTTGGGATAAGTTAAAATTAGGTGCTCATGCTGAAAATCCATGGTTATTAACACCATTTGATCAAGTTGAATTCTATCCAGTCAGTGAAGAAGAATTAGATAAGTTCACTGAAGATGCTAAACATGGTCATTTTAAGATTGATTACGAAGAAAGTGTCTTTGATCATGGTGAATATTTACAATGGATTCAAAAAAACAGTGATTCAATTAGAAAATTTGAACAAAACCAAAAAGGTGAAAAAGCTGCTGAATTTGCTAAATTAATTAGTGTAGCAAATGAAGAATTAGAAAAATCTGGTGGTGTTAAAAATGATGTTGAAGAGAAATTTTCTGAAACTGCAGAATTAGTTTATTCTGAATATAATGGTAGATTTTGGAAACCATTAGTTAAAGTTGGTGATTTAGTTAAAGAAGGTGATGGATTAGTTGTTGTGGAAGCCATGAAAACTGAAATGATTGTTAATGCAACAAAAGCTGGTAAAGTTACAAAAGTTGTCCATGTTAATGGTGATATGGTTGAAGCTGGTGATTTAGTTGTTGTTATTGATTGAACATGAGTTTATAAAAATTTGAAATTAAATATGACAATTTGTGATTGGGAGGTCACTAATTGTTATTCTTGTATATTATTTATTAATGATGTTTATATTACGTTAATATTGATAATGTAGAACTCTTACAAATATACTTAATAGTACAATCTATATGTATTATGACTAAATATATAAAAGTACATTCATTAATCATGAGAGTATGTTTGAAATATAAGGGTGTGATGCTGTTAAAGTAAAAAAATTATATGGTAATGAACGTAAATTAACCAACTCTTTCATAGTAAATCATATAGACTGCTTGAGTTTCTTTTAAAACATCAAATTTTTTAACTTCTTGAACTTTTGTATCTGAAATTCTCCAAAATGGGAATTTTGCAACAGTGGATATTTTTTTAAATCTCTTATTATGTTTTTTACTATTAATATCTTCACTTAATTCTAATTCTTGGAATCCATCTTGTAAAGCAGAAATTGAAGTACCAGCTTGAGATGTTGATTGAGTCATCGGTGGAGGAACATTGGCAATGGAACCACGACGTGATGGAGCATTAGAATTTGACATACTAATTGATGGACGACGTGAGACAAAACTTCCAATTCTGTTTTTAAATCTACTGAAAGTAGAAGCATCATCATCAGTTCCTAAATCATCAGTATCAGTAACTGAAGATCTTGAAACACTTTCACCATTTGGATTGGTAGTTGGTGAAGATAAATTTGGTGGAGCAGATGCCTTTTCACTTAATCTTCTTAATCTTGTCGATCTTCTTCTTTGAATACCACCAGAGTAATTAACAGTGGCATTACCATTCAAATTATTTTGAGTTGGAGATGTTGGAACTTCTAAAGGTTCTTCATTTGGTGTAACAACAACGTCTGGTGTATTTTCTGATTCAGGTACATCTTCACCGAAATTGATAGTTGGTGAGGCATTGACAACGGAATCTGTGAACAAATCTTTAACCAAGGCAGGTTTATGACGATAACATTCGTAATGACCTGCATTGTGGGTACCAGAATGTCTGATCATTGCACGTAATCTATACTTGACACTTTCTTTTGAGGCATTTAATTCGTAATCATCTTCACTATCGGATGATGAGTCTGCGACATCTTCATTATCATCCTCTTCTCCTGGGTGTTCATCAGTATCAGGAGATGTATTATCAGATTGACTTTGTGAATTTTGTGAAAATTGATCTTGATTTGTAACTTGACTTTCCTCTTCTGGATCTTTGTAAGTAGCATCTTCTTCATGTTGAGTCAAGACTTTTGAATGAATTCTAGCCAACTGTTGAGGTTCATTACGATCACCTTCATAACCATCAATGTCATCATCATCATCATCGTCATCATCATCATCATCGGCGTCATTGTCATCATCGTTGTCTTCATTTTCTTCGATGATTTTTTGCTTTTCAATGATAGATGGTTGTCTTTTCAATTTCTTTGCAAGTTTTTGCTTCTTGTAGTATGCCTTATTCAATTCATCATCGACATCAACAGCCAACACATCTTCAAAACCAACCCTACAGCTATTTCTTGTGACTTGCATCCCAGTGAACATTGATCTCGATAGATGGACGGTTAATAAGCGTGGAGCTCTAACGACCAATGTTTTCTTGACGATTGTTGATTGTAAATTCTCAGTTTTGAATCCATTGTATGAATAATCTTTAATGAAAGTATTCAAATCTTCTGCAAGATCGTCATTTATACTGATTTTTTCCTCTTTAGCCTGTAATCTACTAACCAACTCTGAGTGCTCAGATGGACCAGTTCTGTCCTTTTCCACTTTGAGAATAGCACCGATTTTACATCTCAAACAATTATATCCATTGATTGTTTCCACTTCATTTTTCTTAACCATATCCTGAAGTGTTGAAAATGGAGATTGTGGGACAGCTAGTGATAAGACAGCAAATGGATGGAAACTTGGTTTTGAAGAGTTCAGACATGATAAACAAGTTAGTTGATCAGCTAACAGCCCGTTGAAAGGAAGCTCAGGTATCACGAAATTCAATGAGTTTTGTTTGATAAATCTCTTGAACTTGGTGTTTTCGTTATCAAGTGTTTCCAAGATCAATTGAACCAACTCATGGGCATCATTTTGGTTAGCGGATATTTTGGACTTGAAAATCTTTTCAATCACTTGCAAGAACGGCCAAACTGAGACGTAATGCTCAGTCAATGTTGTTTCTTGTAGTTCATAGATAATTTTAGCTAAAGCTTCATGAAGTGGCAATTCTGGTAACTCCGCGCCCGTATTGATTGGTAATTTCTTCAATAGTTTATGCTGTTTTAGAATATCGTTCAAGTAGACGTCCAATCCTGGTAATGCTGCGAATGCTTGGATGGACGAGTTTGCGAAGCAGTCGTTTCTGGTGTTGATAAGACCAGTCGTGTATCTATCTTGTCTTTTGGAGCTGAACATCTTGTCTCTTGACTCTTTAGATTGGAATACCGAGTAAAGTGTTGGGGCCAAGATGTAAAGGGAGACTAAGCTGATTGAAGTTGATAAGATCAATGTTTGTCTCTGCGAATTGGATGCTAGTTTCCAGTGTTTGAGGTATAGATAATGAATGAAACTGGTTGAAACTTTTGATAGATAGTCCTCCTTTGTAAGAAAAGTTCTCGACGATTGATAATTTTGTGATCCTAGTGCCTTATCTGTGAATCTAATCAATTGATCAACAAATGACATATAGTGTACACCAGTGTGAGAAGTTCAGTGTTCACTTTCTCAAAGTTGATGATGTTTTCTGTGGCTTTCGATTCTGAGATATTGTCCTCAGGGAGTTAAGTCAAACAAAAACAGATAGCGACCAACGGTGAAACAACTGTGGTGGATGAGATGACAAAGTTTTGGTATATAGCGATGTTGATCTAAAGGTACTTTGGTTGAGCAGTTATCAGATCTTTTTAGCTAAGCTCTGGGCTTTTGTTGTGAGTTCTTGGTAGTTTCTTGGTTAACAGTACTAAAATTTAAGAGATTAATGTGAATTGTGAATGTTTTGAGACTTCTCCAACTTTTTTATTTTTATTTTTTCGCGAGTTGAATATTATTAACGGTCGGAACTTTGAAGTCCAATTTGGAACAATTTGAGCTTTGAGATCGGGCAATTTAATGATAAAAGGTGCTGATAAGATACGGTGAGTTTCATAGTAGGTTATTACTTGTACGGTCTTTTCAAAAATCAAATATGTATATATTGTGTCTTGTTATAGACGTGTTTACATATAGTTCTTAAGTGTGGTGCTCATAATGTGCAAATGTCGACAGTTAGATCAATGTCAACAGTACCACTCTTCGATAAGATTAACAGATAGGGTATAATAATAGAGTCCCAAAATCAACAGGAACAATATCTTAGCTTATCTCAATCTTTTTAGCCTGTAAAATTTACGATTGTGTAGTAAATTAGTACAATCAAATTATAGGGGCAACATTACGTCATTTACAGATTGGGTTTTTGTTTCTTCGGTGTCTGGATGTTTCTTCAAAAATCGCGGGCAAAAACAGTGGCACTACCGATAAAAGATAAATGTGTAGTATAACCATTTGATTTGATCTAAATAACTTACAGAAATATTTTGTAAAGAGACTAAAGCTGGTAAAACGCTACCCAATTATTGCATGGTATAATCTGATTGGTGGAAGATGAGCGGTGAAGAATTCAGGGTACCCACGAACCCAATCCAGGCAAGATTACAAGCACAAAGAAATGCAAACAATACCTCATCATCAAAATCCTCTGGTTTTCATAATATACCCGTTATACCACCATCATCACAAAGACAAGCTAGAGGACAAGGTCCAACACCTGGCTCTGGATCATTCTTAGTACCACCTATGGGATCTAGAATCGCACAACCAGGTAGAATCCCCATGGGTAAAGTACCACCAGGTTCTACTTCTAATACTGGTGCATCATTTCCAAGTTTAAATTCAGCACAAAGAGCTGGTGGTTCCTCGAGGAGGAAAATTGTTCTTGAACCTGGATGCTCACCTTTGGACTGGGCTCAGTTAAATTCTAGTGGTGAAAATTTAAAAGGTATTGAATCAAATCAATTCCCTTTACGAGTTAATAAAGAATTATTAAAGCAACATAATGTTCAAAATGATTGTTGGACAGTGTTAAAGGGAAAAGTTTATAATATTACACCATATTTGAGATTCCATCCTGGTGGAGTTGATGAATTGATGAAATGTGCAGGGAGAGATGGAACAAGTTTATTCAATAAGTATCATTCATGGGTAAATTTTGAAAGAATGTTGGAGAATTGTTTTATTGGGTTTTATATTGGATAGAAGAGACAACGATTATTTATTATTTATACAAATCACGACTAAATTTTAGTTTAATACATCATTCATTGATCTTATATATATATCCAGAAATGGAGATAAGTAAAAAAACACAGACATCAATTGTCTGATTTGTAGATAAGTTTTACTTTTTTAAAAGTATCCCTAATCCACAACTAAAACAAATAAAATCACAAATTGTTCAATTTTTGAGGGTTTTAATATTCAAACTGATTATTTTTTGGATTCTGCACCATATTTGGATTTCCACTCTTGCATAGCTTTAGTAGCGGTAGAGTTATATTTCTCCTTAATAGTTGGATCCAAAGTCTTCCAAGCTTTGGCAGCTTGAGATACTAACTCAGTGTTTGACAATTCTGGATGTTGTTCGGCAAGTTTTTGTCTTTGTTCAGTAGAGAAAGTAATATAACCAGTGGTTGGTCTTTTAGGTGGTAAAGTAGCCTCGTATTCCTTTTTTTCCCTTTGGTATCTTTCGCTATCAATTTTTGCCTTTTCTTCGAATGGTTTCTTTTGAGCTTCAGTTAATCCATTCCAAGCTTTACTGATTTGTGCAGATCTACCAGTAACGTCTTGACCATGCAATTCAGCAGCATGTTCAGCAGTGTAGGCTTTGTTGAAATAAATGTAAGCAGAAACTTTACCCTTGTAAGCTGTTCAGTGTGTTAGTCATATACCAATAAACAAATTCAATTCAATTAATTACTTACGAACTTGCTTCTTTTTAGGAGACTTTCTGGAGGCGCTTTTGACGTCTTTGACGTCTTTGAAAGCTGGGACCGCTGAAGAGAATGAAGCTCTAACTAATGGGGCGCTTTGAGCGATTGATAACCTTTTGAATGATTGTAACATTGTTATTCGGTTGTAATTGATTTTATCTCGAGATTGTAGAAGAATAGAATCAAAAGTTCAATTCAATGCTGGTTTTATCCCGTTTGTTTTTAAAATGAGCTATCACAAATAATGAAATCTGATTTTGGTGTCCGGTTGGGGAAGCAAGGAATTTCAATTACCGGATTGGGACATGTTGTTTACGCTATTTCCAAGATTGCATCAATAGTGTAATGAATAATAAATAGTGAATAAGAGTTGACAGTATTGGAAGTGGCCTGGGTAGATACTGGAGCTGCCTTTAATAAAGTGCTCTAATGGACTCGAAAAATCATAAGCAGACTTCAACACTAATTGACAAAGCTACAACAGCAAAACGCAATCATGTGCCATGTCTTATGACCGTTAGGTTTTAAGCTACTTGAATGACTTAATAATCTGATACTTCAATATATAGATTCTAGGCATACATAAATAATTTAACACCACGGTTGATTATAATGTTGTCTTGCAACAAGAGGATGAAGCATTAGTCTCTGCATAATATTTAGATTTGTTGAACCCATTATTAGCCAATGGGACATCTAAAGCTGGATTTTTGGTAAAGAATGAAGATGGTGTAACCAAAAATTGCATAAAATCGGATGGCATAACAGGGAATTGTTCAGTAACAGGTGCATGAGTCAATGCTAAAGTTGGCCAAACAACAACATTTGTATTTCTAACAGATTCTTTACCATCTGCCCATTTTTTCAAACCTGTATCAATCAAACTTTGATTTGTCAATTCACCAGCTGCATATAATCTATCATCATCATATTTAGTAACCCAAAATTGCTTTGTAGCAAATGTGGCTCTTTTAGCATTATAAGAATCCGGATGTGCAACTAACATTTGTTTAGCTGGCATTTCAAATTTATAACCAACTGGACCACCTGTCAATTCATTGATACTATTCTCATTGATCACTTTATAAGCTCTACTGGTGAATGGTGATTGTTCAATATGACCAGATTTCTCTAAAATCGTTCTCTTGTTAACAAACCCAACATTGTTCTTGTTCAGCTTTGGATCATATGGCATTGGAACATAATCATCATAGACTGCAGTGTTTTGATCACCATCTAATCTACAATCAAATCTGAAAGATAACAAATGTTGATGATAAGCAGCCATAACACCTGGACCAACTTTTGTACCCCATGGAACCTGTGTATTATCATCAATTGGCATGGTTGATAAGATACCAGTAGCTCTAACTTGAACTGTTATTGCACCAGCTTGATCAAATACAAAGTTTAAAATGTATTCATAATTCCCCACAGTGGCAATAGTTTGTACAACAAATTCTCTTCTTCTAGTGACAACAGAGTTACCATTTCTAAAATTCAAATGTTTGTACAAAATACCATAATCTTGTTCATGCATACAAACAGTGTTAGCCATAAGCACTGGATCACCTTCTCTATTAACTCTCAGTAAATCCAAATACTTGATAGTACCAAGACAATCACAACCCAAACCTAATGGGTTAGCATTAATACCAAATCCACAATCACCTAAATCAAAAGCTTGCTTTCTATGATATGGAGCTCTTGGATCACCATATGGAACAGTCATCTCATTAAGAGAGATTCTATAGAATAATGAACGACCTTTAAACCAAATGTCATATAATGCGAAACCTTCTCTTGCATTAGTTGCAACTCTGAATTCCCAACCTTGCCATTTAATCTTGGAACCTTCCACCGAGAATGAAGCACCTTCAGGTTGTTCCACAGTTAATGGATTGATTGGTCTTGGGATCTCTTGTGTTAACGCTGGATGATATTCCACTGCAGGGACTTCTTTCCATGGTTGAGTAGCCACAGTTTTTTCATCGTTACCACCTGGAAGGTAATCCATTCTGATAAATTTCTTACTGAGAAGTTCAATGACAGGTGAGAATGATAATGGTAAAGAATAGTGGTTAGCATCTGGGTGGTTGGTTTTCAAGTACATGTAACCTTGAATGGTTGGCACATGGATATCCTCACTATCTGTACCATACATCCATGGATCACAACAAACGCTGATATGACTTGGTAATTTTAATTTGGCAATCTCAGCTTTAACATTTGGATCGTTCATTATAGCGATTTCAGCTTCCATAAGATCTTCTGGTAAAAATGGACCTGCTATACCTTCAGTCAAGATTTTCTCATTGGCGATAACATGACCATATGTAGTGTTAACCAAAGCCTTGTATAATGGCACTTTATCGTCCAAGTAGAAATAGGTGTATGTTCTTCTTGGGATTTCTGGTAGTGCGGTACCGTTTCTTTCAGCATCCAAGTATCTCAACGCATCCTTTTTAGCAGGATCTAATCTATCCATTTGTGTGAAGTGTACATAGTGACCTTTGTTGTATTCTTTGATCAACTTTGTAGTGAGCCTGATTTCAGCTTCTGTGATTGCGTCGAAAGGGTGTATTCTAGACATTTTTCTTCCTTGGTACAGCGATAAACAAGAATGACTATAAAATCAGACAATATCACAGCTTTTATATCGCCGTCTTTATCAGATTTTCAATAATATCCCCAGATCCACATTTGATAAAAAGTGAATTAGCCGCCACCAAATTGGGACACTTTCGGGAGAGGCCCGTTTAGGAAGGTGCACTCGAGAACATAAAGTACCAGTTTGACACCATTAATCTAGATCAAGATCATGATTCCGGGGTTTTATCAGGGTGTTGTAGGTATGCAGATGCGCATATGTACTATCTAGGCCAGTGCCGCTAAAAATGATTATAGTGGGGGTCGTTATCCGTAAATCTTCATCCTATCTGATTCGGCCTATATCAAGATGGTATTACATATTAATTATTCATGGATTTGTCAGGTATTATACAGGTATCAAATGCATTCAATGTACGAAACTAATCGAAAAAATCATCATCGTCTTCATCATCTTCAGCAGCTTGTTTTCTTGAAAACTATATCGATTCGTTAGTAATAATCCCGAATTAATCACACTATGGTATATACTCACCACAATCTTTGTTTCATTCTGTTTCTGTTGATCTCTAGCAATACCATTCAAAATCTCCACTATATCATCTTCACCTAATTTTCTTCTTACTTGACCCGATTGTGCTAGTCTTATGATGTATTGTTCTACAGCTTTAGCTCTATCTGGTCTAACAAGATTTACTCTAGAAAGTCTTGCACGTGCTTCTGGCTCTAGTACTTGATCTAATGCTGCTGATAATGATTGATCGGCTCTATTGACACAATAGTTAGTAAATTGGTAAAATATTGAATTAATTCATGTACACTCACTGTTGTGCTGCCTGATCTTTACCGCCTCCTTGACCAGCGTTTTTTTGTAGCTCCTGTAAACGAGCGGCTCTGATGGCGTTTAGTTCAGTTTCATCCATGTTGAATCGATTTGTAAAGTGATATACTGAAGAGTGTTCTACGTTGATATAATGTACCAATTACTGTAATTAAAATTTCGAGTACAGATCAAAATATAATTAGTGGTGTCCGGATGTTTGGAAAGGGTATAAAGTATGATAAAGGTAATTTTTAGTTCTACGTCCTAATTTTGAAAAACCATATATTTTAACCATAAACGCCATAAATTCAAACCGGAAAAAGAAAATCAAAATTATGCGGACATGTGTTTCAATTCATCTCAATATGAACGATTACTTTCTATGCTTTGTCGAGCCATTGCCTCTTCCCTTAATCTTTGTAAAGCTGGGGAATGTGTATATGCTTCAATATCATAAATCACTGGGTAGTTTTTATCACCATATGGGCAGTTTGCCTTAGCATCCGAAAATATTTGCTCATCATCTGCAAATTCATTTTTTATTGGATCATTTTGTTCTTCTTCAATGGTATTATAATTCAAAATTGATGGTACATAATGTGTAGATGCCTGATCCTCTTCATGTTTAGAATCCACAGTCATTATTGAGTTTGAATATAAGCCTCTTATGGAGGCATGTGAAGATGTTATAGAATTAGCTCTATTCTTGGGTAGTAATGGAGTTTTCAGATGAGGTGCTGAACTACCAACTGCTGCACCATTTTTGGAGTTTGGTAACCAATACTTATGTTTCCCTGAGTCTGTGTATCTTAAACCATCATTTAATCTGGCCATTCTTGAACTTGATGAAGGATGTGCAATCAATGCCTCAACTGAATCAAATTGTCTGTAATCATAAGAATCTCCGGAGAATGTAGCTTTGAAATCATAAACCAAATCACCAATCCCAAAAGTGTCTCTCATTGCTGCCCCGAAAGTCAGTCTTGCACATCCAGGAAGTGTTTTAGCATCATACTCTGTGTAGGAAAAGGAGTACCAATGACCAATGGCGAATCCAATCATTTCAAAAGATAAAAGTGCATTCTGTATGGCAAACCCTAATGTATTATTAGAATCAGAATTTTCATTCTTCAAGACACCAAACCAACTTAATAACCCTAACAAGACACCTTGCCAATAACTTGCAAAAATGATAAGCTTCACACACAAGAATTTCCCCAATGGATTGAAAGGTCTTAAATCACCGTAAAGACATTTCCAAAATAGAGCAAGATCGTATAACGATACCGATACACTGACATTATAGATGAAATTAATGATGAAGTATGGATTGAAATAACCATTTGAACCGGAATCATATAATCCAAATGCCTCTGTTGCAGCGGTCAGTGCACAAATCAACGGTTTCAACCAAACATATTGTAATATTCCTCTCTTGATTGTTAATAATGTGAAAGGATCAGAGATATCAACTGCTGGAAGCACCAAGCTGAAAGGCCAAGGATGCTTCACGGGTAGTCTTCCAGAAGTTATCACCACTATTCTTCGTTCACCACCTAGTAAATGCGTCAACAATGAGAAGAATGTATAAATCACAAAAGCCTCATATATTTCTTTCAACGGCTCCACAAACTTCGAAAGGGAGAACCACCTAAGCGAGATGTAGCACGTTATGGCAAACAGCGGAACGATCAATTGGATCCTCACAATCAGCCTCTGAACAAATGGTTTCCTGTAGTTTTGGAATTGAAGGAAGATTCCAATGATGGAAATGATAATAGCGACCAGGCTACACAGTCCACAAACCTGGATAAACCAGCTGTTTCACGTTAGTCTAGGATTCATAAGCTGGTGAAGATTGTAACTCACATTGGAAGCAACGGCGGTGCCATCTTGATCTTATATCAACTGTTGATAATTTTTGTTGATCTAGTTTCCTGACAGATTTCTATGTTTTTGCTTTAGGTTATGAGAGCTGACCAAAATTCCGATTGACACCAAAAACCCGACTTCAAATGGCTGGACAAACCGAAAACAAAGGTATCTGAGTAAAAAGAGGTCCATTTAGCTGGTGATGCAATCGCTATGGCTAGGATTGTGTGCGATTGTGCTAGCTAGGCTGAGCCTGGGCAGCGGAGTGGCGTGAGTTGTTTTTGATTTTGGTGTTGTTTGCTTTACTAACAGTGCTAGAATACACCTAACACTGGCTTCCAGAGTGTTCAAGTCGCTTCCAGAAGATGTCCAATTGTATCCTTCGTACGTGCTTGCTGGTGCTTTTTTTCCTGATGCCTTCTACAACTGCGGGAACGACCCCAATGCTAGTGAATTTGCCCATTGGCCTCCCTACCTGGCGCAAGCTGTGGACTACTATCATCAACAGAGCAGAAAAGAGGTGGTCCACTCTGACGATTTGGTCAAGTTGAGGGCATTTCTGTATGGTGTGCTGTCACATCAAGTCGCTGACTCCTCGTGGCACTCCATAAGGCTGAACCAAGGGTTGTTGAAGATGCTATCGGTGATGGAGTTCGACAGCAATATCGGGAACGCACATTCTTTCTTGGATACTGGTGGTGATTTCTTACATTTGCTCAAGATTGATGATTATTCGCTATACAAGTCAGAATGGGACTATCCAGCGAGGGAAATACTGGACATTTTCAAAAAAAGTGGTATCAAGATTTCAGATTCAACACTGAGATATTGTATGAGCAGTGGACAAACAGCTCTCAAGTCAGAAATATCACTTGCCAATCAGGCAGGAGCAGTGTATGCAAAAAGATCACCATTGTTAGATGATGTCTTGGAATCCTACTATTTAGGAGGTCTTGAGGAAATGACAGGATCCATAATCAGATGTATACCCAACTTGAATCGTTGGTTTGAAAATGAAACTTCATCTAATCCTTGGGATTTATGTGGTGCTGTGATAACCGATGCTAAATCACTAGATACACAACTGATGATTACGGAAAGGTTATTCTTGACACCAATGATACCACTGTCTAATTTTGGATCTTCACTTGAATTTGGTGATCGATTGTTGAATAATCAACCTGCATTTGCTGTGGGTGCTCCAAATGAAGATGGGATTGGTTCTGTCTATGTTCTCTCACTAAGGGAGTTTGAAGGTTATGAAAAGTCAAGTATCAGAAGATTAACGTCTACAAGTGGGAACCAATTTAAAGTTGCACACAGGTTTGGTTCAACAATTGCCAAATATGAAATAATGGGACAAGAATTTCTTATTGTAAGTGAACCCGGATCATCAAAGATTCATTTATTCTCTGGTAACACCAAATTATTAAGCATTATAGACTTTGAAGCTTCAGATAAATATGGTGATCGTGGTACAAAACAAGAAGCAACATCAATCACAATCCATGATTTTGATGGTGATGGTATTCCTGATATTATTATAGGCTCACCTCATAGTGATGATGGTGCCCCACAGAGAGGGTTTATCAGAATTTTATCAGGAAAGCGTTTGTGTTTCACTTTATTGGATTCTTATCCTGGAGAAATTATCGATATTCATCAATTGACACATAATACGATATATCTACCTAAACTTTACAAGTTGAGAGATGGATATGAACAATTTGGTTCCCAGGTCGCCGTTAGTGATGATATGGTATTCACAACTGCTAACGGGTTAGGAATTGTACTTGTACTCACCAGAACCGGTGAAGTCAAACACTCAATTTCACAAGAATTTGTTGATGGACTTCCAATCAAACGTCTGACATCTGAAGAGTCATTTAGATTTGGTGCTAATTTCATCAAAGTCATTGAGTTTAATAACGCTAAATTTGTCCTGATTAGTGGTCATGCATATACAGAAGGACCATGTATCTCATGTGGTGCTGTATATGTGTACAAGATTGAAGAAAATACCATTAGATTTTTCACAAAACTTACACCAGAGATAATACCAAGTCATTCATTTTCCAAGTTTGGATATGCCATTACTATAAATAATGAAAGTCTTTATATATCAGCACCTGGATATTTAAATTATGGTGCAATTTTCCAATTAAGTCTTGCAGAAGTGTTTTTATCTCATGAAAATCATATAATTGTCAAGAGAATACAGTTCAGTAACATCAATGGTGGATATATTGGATATGGTAATTCGTTAACTTCTACTAATGGGAAATTAATAGTTGGATGTCCTTATTATGGATTACAAAAAACAATTACTGATGTTGCAAAACTTACAGGTGGTGTAATATTATATGATATATAGCCAACTATATTTATTCAATGTATATACAGGTTAGTTGTCGATATTCAAATTTAATAAATCATAATGTACCTTGAGATTGTAAAAAAGCTTGTGCTTGCTTCTTCTTCTCTTCTTCACGTTGTTTTTTCTTCTCTATACGTTCAAGTTCTTTTTGTTTCTTTGCAGCTTTTGCTGCACTTTTCTTATCCAATTTATTTTCTTCTGCTTTTTCAGATTTTTTCTGTATTGGATCAGCATTTATAACTATACGATTTTTAATACTTCCCTTGACATTTATTGTAGCCTTTTCCTCGAAAAGAGTAGTAACTTGTTCCAATACTTTTGTTCTTCTTTTCTCCTCTAATGGATGTAATGTGATATTTTTTCCTTCCAAATCATCTTCAATTTCCTCTTCTTCAAATTCTTGACCTTCATTCACAGGATCTTTTGAACCCTTGTCGAAAACAAATTTATTCATTGAACTTTTCTCTCCAATAACTAAATATATCTTGAACCCTTTACTCAAATGCCCCAAAATTTCATTTGTCTTTTGATTATCCCAATCACTTTGTGATATTTCCCATGTAACTTTAACATGTTTTAAATTTGCAATTTTTTTCTTATTCTCTCTTGTTCTACCAAATTTAGCAGTAAGTTCTCTTGCACGATCATCAGAAAATTCTTTTAATTTTTTACGTTTATCAACAAATTTAACTAAAGCCCTTTTTTCACCATTTGGATGATCTTGTATATCAGCGATACCTAATACTTTATCATCTGGTACTTTATCAAAATAGTTCTTAATATATGTATTTTCTAAGACTCCACCTTCGCCGATGAATTGTATATTACCTTGTGACTGTATATCATAAACCTTCTTCAACAAATCTTTCATATAATCTTTTTCAAGATCTGACCCACTTTCCCATTCAGGTATAAGAGGTTTGAAAGGTTCTTGTCTTTTTTGAAATTTTTGTGAATTATTGGAATTAAATCTATCTTTCTTTTGATTTCTGAAATTCAAACCGACTTCTTGATTTGGACCTGAATTGAATCCATTGTTTCTTCTAGAGTTATTGAATCTAGGTTTACTGTTACGATCATTTGTTGGGTTTCCATTATTGAATCTATTGTAGCCTTCATTATTGAATCTATTGTAACCTTCATTATTGAACCTAGATCCAGGTCTTTGTGAGCCACCATCACCTGTTTTCTCCTTATTGTTATCTGTCTGTCTGTTATTTGGTCTTTGGAATCTTCTTGTAGGTTTATTCTCTTTATTTTGCTTGATTTCCGCTAGTAAATCAGACAAGCTTGAGTCTGCCTTGGTGGACAGCAGTCTCCTGCTGCTAGCCATAAACAGAGCATTTCCCTGAGTTATTCTTATCATATTTGTGGTATGCTTTTTGAGCTGTCAAGTGAGAATCAAAAGTGTTGATATGTTATATAATATTTCAATCTCGCTATATTTTTTTTCAAGAATTCCGGAGCTATGAAAAATAACCTACAAGAAGTAACATCGTCAACTAATTACTATAACATATCATAAAACTAATGTACATATCTATAAAAAAGCAGGGCTATCCGGAATCTGGGCCCAGAACGTGAACCACCGGTTTGCGACGCTCACCAATGTTAGGTAATGGTCCTTCAACTCCAGCGTTCGCTGTGTAGACACTTCCTTTTCTAGATTCACGAGCTTCATGATCCAAAACCAAGGCATCAATCAAGCTGTTGGCACTTGATTGCGACAATCTACCATCTTGAACCAGTCTTGAGATTTCATTAATAACCATTTGAGCTTCTGGTACTTGTGGGGATCCATTAGAAGCAACTGAAGAAGTAGTTTCATAATCAAATTCATCCACAACAGAACCATTGACAGCTTTAGCAGCATGACGAATTTCAACATCTGGGAATGGTGATTTTAAAAGGGCTTCATATTTTTGATCAGTACTACCAAATCCATGATTCCCCTTTGGTGATAGTGTAAATTGTGAAGTTCCATTTTGAGCTGAACCGACAGAGTAAATATTTTCATTATCGATATCGATTAAATGTTCATAAACATGAGTGATGTTAACATCAAATGTGATATCATATTTAACAACTGGTTCTGTGATCAAACTGATATATAAGGGGTAAACGCTTGATTTATCCAATTTAGCGACAACTTGATCTTTATGAATAATTTTAGAACCATAAGTATTTGAAATGACTGATGTTAAAGTTTGAGAATCACCATAATTATCATATGCTTGGAAATTGACAAATGAAGTTGATGATTTGGTATTTAATTCAATTGGTAATTGAGTTCCGTTGAAAAAATTAAAAGTTAAATTACTATAAATTTCAGCTGAATGATTTGAAATAACAGTTTGATATAAATTTTTTGGTGAAGTTTCAATACCAAATGATTTATAATTTGAAGAATTATCGAAAAATTTAACTTCTCCAAAACTTGATTCAATATCCGATGATTCCCAATGTAATAAATTAACAGCTGAAATCCAATTTTGTGAAACTTTCCCATCTTGTTCACCATTTATAACTTCTATATGTAATTTCCCACCAGATTCCCATAAGATTGGTAAAAATGTAGATAAATCAATTTCTAAAGGTCTAATATCAAATGCATTTACTCCAATAATTGGTTTCCATAATGAAGGTGAAATACCACCTGAAAAAATAACAGGCTCTGGAGAAACAGAACTGATTTTAACATCATCTAAATAGACATTAACAACACGAACAGGACCACCTCCTAATAAAGAATGACCATGATTATCAAATTTATGTTTATACTTGTCTAAAACATTCGAATACCAAAATTCTTCACCTGCATTACCTGAAATGTATAAATTTAATTTTAAATTTGTAGTATTGGCATTTATAATTGGTACTGTAAATTCTAATTTATCACTTGGATAATATAATAATGGAGTCTTATTTGGTAATGGTGTATAAATTTTAGAAATTTTTTGTGCAGGTCTATTTGTAACTTGGAAATATGATGAAATACCATGATGAGTTTCTTCTTGTTCTTTAAAATATTTAACAGATAAAGTTGTATTGAAAGCACCATCTAAATTACCTCTTACAAGGTTATCCAATTGGAATGTAATATCAACTTTATCCTTTTGGAAAAGTGAAAGATATTTGGATACATCTTTACTAGATTCTGAAAAAATTAATTCATTACCAGGTTCTGCAGTTGAAGTTCTCCAAACAGGTATATCATCGATGAAAATATGTGCTAATCTATCATATTGTTTCCCATCGACCCATGTTTGCAAAGTTAATGCAACACGATTGAAATCTGAAGGTGGTAATTCAGGTTTGAAAGAAGTTCTAGCAGGTATACCCCATGAGTTGGCAAATGAATGGGTTAACACTTTTTGTTCATGAACCAAATCGTCATAGATGATTGGTAGTTGAATTTCAAATGTTTCCT
>JAKTWT010000164.1:0-44744 GCA_030582155.1 Hansenula lynferdii | reverse complement strand
ATTCTCTAGTGAAGATGCAGAGGCAAAACTTGAATATTTAGGTTACGCATTAGGTCGTAATATGTGGGTTTCTAATGAACAAACTAGAAAAGAGTTAGGGTGGGTTCCTCAAGAGCCTTCATTGCTGGAAGATATAAAATTGAACTACTGAGTATATAATAATTAAGAATATTACTGATGTTTATATAACCCAATTAATGTACATAATAAAAATAACGTCTCATTTTTTGGTAATTTTTGATAATGGTTCACCGGTTCAAAATCTTTCACGATTCTATAGGTAAACCAGCAATATTAGTCTTGGTTTTTCTTTGTCTTTTCTGTTGAGAGACTGGTACATTCTGAGATTAATAGTACAGTTATTATAGCTTGTAGCTGTATCCGTATATTATTAAGTATATCATTAAAGTATTTCAATGCTTATAATCATTTTAAGTAAGCTTCGATCATCTTATTTAATCTTGGTGCAAACTTTCAGTTCAGCATATTCTTCCTCTGATTTTCAGTATATTCATATTTCTTTAAAATCTTTTGAGAGTTTCGTATAGTAACCATATGAAAACAAACCCGGAAAAGAGAACTATAATCATGTTCCTCAGTATTCTATCCCGAAGTTGGGGGTTGTCATGGATGGAAAGCTCTGGGTATATGACAGCGTCAGGCATTAATGTATTATTGATTATGCTTGTAGTTCCTCGAGTCCTAGTTTAAACTCAAGTTTAATTCCTTCTTTTGTTTCATTATTTAAGGCGTTCTGTTGATTATATAATCGATTATTTAAACCTTTAGCAGGTTGCTAACGTTTTTTGTTATTTAAATTTTATAATAGTAGGCGAAAGTGGAGCTCTTGAAGCACAGATAAAACTTGAAGTGGTGTATAATTGCTTCTAGTTATAGGTCATAGTTAATGACCTCGCTGCTATATCGCCGGTTAACTCAATGTATTAACTACTATCTTTAAGAATTTGCCCAATTCCGAGGGTGTATCTTTTGCGAAATAAAATGCTTTAAATTTTTTTAATTATGGTTCACAAGATAGCTATTTTCATGCCGATCTCAACTCTACTCTTCTCTTTTTGACTTTCTTGCTCCGTTGTCGAGTTATTTGTCGTTTTGTATAGATTTTTTCCAAAGTCGGTTTCCTTATACGTTACTTTTCGCGCTCCTTTATTACCGAGAACCGAGAAAGTGCAAAAAATGGCCCTCATATTGAACAGTATGGATTTCGATGTTCAATTAATTTATGTGGATTTCTAATGAACATTAAACATGGCTATCTGAAAAGACTAGCTAGGGTGGGTTACTAATTAAGACCCTTCATTGCTGGAAGATATAAAATTGAACTACCATGAGTATATAATAATTAAGAATTTTACTGACGTTTATATACAACCCAATCAATGTACATATAATAAAAATAACCAATGGTAAAATACAAATTAGAAGCGAAATGAATTATAAAATGAGAAAATTATATCACAAAAATTTTTGAAACAAGTTTGGTCTTGATTGAACTTGAATTTCACCAAATAATTCATCTTGTTTCAATTCAACAGAATCTGAAGTACCCAATACTAATAATTCGAAAAACACTCTTGTTGCCTCACTTTTTGGTAAGTTTGATAATGGTTCACCAGCTTCAACATCCTTCTTAACAATATTTGAAAATGAAGTAGATTCACCATCGGTTAGAACATCTCTTAAATGAGATGAAATTTTAATTGTTGATTCTGAAATACCATCTTTGGAACCTGAGTTGAAATCATCAGTTTCCTCTTCCTGTTGTTCTCCTTCTTGTTGATCGTTCAAGTCTTGAGCCAATGGTTCTTCTTGCTCTTCCTCTGGACGTTTATCTTCACCACCGAAATCAAAATCAAAATCCATACCTTGATCAAAATCTAAATCAGCTTGTGATTGTTCAATTTCATCGTTTTTATTAATTTCCTCCTCTGAATGTTCTAATTCTGGAACATCATCATCAGCAGGAGGTGAAACTTTTTGACGTTTGGTACGTAATAAAGTTTGAGCAATATCATCTTGGAAATAATTATCTTGCAACATTAAATCAATGAAATTTCTTTTAGCATTTAAATCTAATTCACGATTTTTCTCTTGATCATTGGTAACAATACCCTCGGTGTTATTAAAACTTTGAACAGACATTTCAATTTCAGAATCCTCCACGATTCTACGTAATCCAGCAATATTAGTCTTGGTTTTTCTTTGTCTTTTCTGTTGAGAAACTGGTACTTCTTGAGATGCAGTTAATTCTGGTGACCCAGGAGCTGCAGTAGCTTCATCAAGGTGTTGAACATCATCAAAATCAAAACCCAAGTCAATATCATCATCTCTTTCCATCATGGATAAATTAGCATCATCAACCGCTCTCCCCATTTCAATAGATTCATCATGAGCACGATCACCAATGAAATCCAATTCAAAATCTCCGTTATCATTACGTTCTCCAGCTGGTTGATCTTCGTTCAATTCAAAATTCAAATCGATATCCAAATCATCTTGACCCGGTTCAAGATCATCTAATTCATCAAATTTATTTCTAGGCATTTCAATAGATTCATCAAAATCTTGGTTTGTAACAGCTTGAGTTTGACCGAAAAAATCAGAATTTCTAGGGTTTTCATTATCATCAAAAGTTAAAGGTTCTTGATAAAGTAAATCTGATTGAGTAATTGTATCTTGTAAAATTAATTGATTAACAGATGGAACAATTGTAGCATTAACTGGTAAAGTCACGGTATTGGCACTTGATTTGAATGCGGATTTCAATTTCAAAAGAGCATCAGAAACATCATCTAATAAATATTTAGCCTTTCTTGAATATATTCTCACAACACCGTATAATAATTGTCCTGATAATCTTAATGCTAATGCTTCAGATTCATCATTTGTAGAAGAGGCGTTAGCAATGGCTTTTGTAGATTGTATGATATTTGATTGCAAGAACTGGTTCTTGGATAGCTTTCTCTCCAAGTTGGCAGCTAGCCATACTTGAGCCAAGGGACCTTCTTTAGCTAAAAGGTTTTCTGAATAAAACATAAGAGTATGGTATTCAGACCTCCTTCAAAACAACAAAAAAAGCAGATAACCACTAAATTAAAAGCAGTATGTGATTATTAGCAGATGTTTTCAGTAGCAAGAACACAAGGACACGCTTTGTTTAGCAAAATAAGCACTTTTCGATGTTTTGTTTATAGCTTTGAAGGTTTTGTACCAGTGCTTTTTTAATTAATCCGTATCCTTGAAAATCGCGTTTCTGTCAATTTCACGGGCGAATACCTAATCGGGGAAAAGCCAGCGATGAAATATATTAACAAAGTTTCAACTATGTACTATTTGATCTTGGTTTGTATGGGCTTAATTTAGATCTATTAGCTTGGGATGGGATATAGCTATTTAGCTATAATGTGTAACTCGATTAGGGTTCTATTTTCTACAGCTGTTTTTCAAATTACATAAATAATATCTATAAGGTTATACTATACAAGAGACTTTAGATCAACTACCATCTCAATTTTTTGAACAACAAGATCCACTGAATGAAGCTGTAGTGTTTGAGAAAGCCAATCTTGAACTGTTGTCCAATTGAGATTTGACCTCAGTGGAACCATCTAATTTCTTAGCACCAGAAGTTGTCATGGCATAACTTGGTTTCAAATCTAATGCTGGATTAGCAGTAAAGAAATTTCTTGGTCTCATCAACAAAGTGATTGGTTCAGCAGGCATCAATGGGAAATCCTCTGGAGCTGGAACATGAGAAATACCAAAAGTGTGGAAAACAATAACATCAGTGTTTTCAATCTTATCAGAACCATCACCAATCCAACCTCTAATACCAATTGGACCATCACCAGAAGATTGTGGAACGTAAACACCAGATGGGTATAATCTATCCTCTTCGTATTTAACAACATTCATAGCATGACGAGCCCATGGAGCTCTCTTTGATGGGATTGAATTTTCCTTGGCCATTAATCTTGGGGTTTGGGTAGAAACGATTTTATAAGAAGCTGGTTGACCAGAATATGGGTTGATACTAGATGGGTTTAAAATATCCCATGATCTTGAAGTTTCAGCATTAGCATGAGTTAAAGATTCAGCAACATTTTTATAAATGGTTTTTTTACCAAACCAACCGTTACCATATTGATTTTCTAATGAACCTAATGGGTTTGGATCTGGAACAACGTCTGAAGATGCAACAGAATTATTATCACCATCAATTCTTGGATCAATTCTTAAAGAAAACAAATGTTGGTGATTATGAGCGTTAACCTTTGGATAAACAGTGGTACCATATGGAGCAGTTTTTTCACCTTTAGTAGCAACATAAGTGTTCAATATACCAGTTAATTTAATATCCAATCTAATTGAGCCATCTTGTAAGAAATTCCAATAGATACAATATTCATAATTAGCAGCAGTAAAGATTTGAGAAATAACTAATCTTGTAGCTCTAGTGACAATTGTAGTGGAGAAGGCATCTCTAAAATCAGAATGTTTGTACAAGATACCATCATCTTCTTCATGGATACAAATGGCATTTTTGATAGTGATTGGTTCACCTGATCTTTCAGCAAAATGAGCATCTAAATAATGGATAACACCTTTACAATCACAACCTAAAGCCAATGGATTTGTCATATAACCAGCACCATATTCACCAATATCTAAGGCATGTTTTCTAAAATGTTTAAAAGTTGGATCACCATATGGAACAATCATTTCAGCTAATGACATTCTATGGAAAATTGGACGAACATTACCATGATCGTTATATTTGATATCAGAAAGCACAATACCTTCTCTATAGTTGAACCCAATATGGAATTTAAAATTTGACCATTCCATAACATGACCATCCATTTTAAATGAAACACCTTCTGGTTGAGTAACATTAATTGGTTTTTGATCTTGTCTATAACCATGTTTCTTAACAGAATCAGCTGGGTAGAAATTGGTATGTGGTTCTTTAGACAATGGTCTTCTAATGTTTGGAATATCAATGTAGATGACTTCTTTTGTTTCAGTATCAACAATAGGAACGAAATCTAAAGGATGAGAATATTGAGAATCATCTTCAGTGTCTCTATAGTACATCATGGCTTGTTGTAATCTTCTAGAGTTCCCCCATCTTTCATCATAACCAATAGTCCATGGATCACAATAGACTTTATGCATATCAGTAGCTGGAATACCTGAAAGAACACATTGTTCAATAACAGTTGGATCAGCTCTAATGACATCTTCAGTGGAGCAAAGATCCTCAACGGTTAAGATTGGTTGAACACCTTGGACATGTTTCAACCCAGTCAAGAACAAGTTGCCGATATCGACAATACCTTCTTGGACACCTGGTTTACCACTTTCTAAAACAACAAAGAAGGCTAATCTTGGTGGTAATGAACCATGACGTTCACTCCAGTCCAAATATGATCTCTTGGTTGGTTCTCTTAGAGTGATGGTGTTGAACGAGATGTTGGCAGCTTTAGCACCATAAGACTCTTTGACAACAGAGACAACAGCTCTGATTTCTGGAATAGATAATGGATCCAAAGGATGAGCTGGTGGTGGTGGTGGTGCAGCAGAAGCTGTAGCTTGAGAGGCGATTTGTTGTAAACGTTCCATACTTGTAGTGCTTATAGAACTTGATGATGAGCAAGGAAAATTTGCTGTGGATCCAGGAACTCCTGTGATTATTTATACCTCCTCATCAATCAGTCAATCTTTTCAAATTTCCCATATCAAGTTATCTAAAACAGAAAGATGATACTGATTACGCTTATCATGTTGCCCGATTGGGAATCTCGAAACACACTGGCCAATTAACACCAAAAGGGCAGTTTTAAACACGCAACGGTCAACGAGAACAATAACTAACAATAGTGTCTATACTTGCCTAGAATATGAGTGAACAGAGTTTCTGCTTGCAGTTTATAAGGTGTTGTTAGATGTCGTTGTTGTTGTTTTGCGCAATCAGGTCCCCATCAACTTTTCACTTTCTAGAAGCTAGAAGCTTATCAGTGCCATAATCATATGATCTTATTATCGATTTGACTCGTTCAATCATATCATGACTTGAAAGATTATCACATTATCACGCTGTATATCACTCAACACTCAATCAGTGATCACCTCGTTCATCTCATTCACTCAACCTTGACACCGAAGATGGCTTAACGTTGGCTGTTCTATAGTTTTATTGGGCCGATAATTTTCATGGCCTGCATATGCGCGCGGAGTTTTAATTGATCTGTCGTAGCTCCGGCTGTTGAATTATTACTGGTATATTGAGAGTATTATCAGTTAACTTGAAGAAACAAACAGTAGATTTTAGCTAAAAAGGCTAGCCGTACATTTCACTCAAAATTTGAAGCAATCCAGCTATAGCTGCGCTTAATTCAAAATTTTGAAAATTTTGAAAAAAGGAACCTAGTAAATTTTATATCAATTTTGAAATTTGAAAACTCAAAATATTTTATATTTGAGCTGATTTTTTAAATTAAAATATGAGCCAAATAGGATGTTCATGTGATAGCTGCCATTGTTTTAACCTTATATTAATATAAAAATTTACCAATATCTTACTGGAAACTATCACAATAATTGAAAATCAATAAGTTGCTTAGTCAGCAGAAAGCATATTGAGGAAAACCACTCATTATAAAGAAACAAGAAAAAGCCATCGTAGTATAGTGGTTAGTACAGATCGTTGTGGATCTTAGCCTTAACAAAGGTTATAAAACTATAGTACCGATCAGACCCAGGTTCGATTCCAGGCGATGGCACACTTTTCTTTTTGTCACTTTTCATAATTTTTTGCTTAAATTTATCATATATAGGTTGTTTTTATTAGCTATATTTATTCTTTGTTAAATTCTGGGTTGAGTGATGGGGTTTGATGCTTAAAATCTGTCTTTTTGGGTTGTTGTATGAGTTTTTTCCATCGACCGATGCATAGATCCCGGATACAATATAGATCTCATCTCAGCTTTGGAAAAAGAATTAATGAAAAATGAACACTTAAGATATCGATTTGAAGTTAAAGTAAGATATGAATAAATTAGACAGTACCAATTGAGCTGAGATGTATTGGTATCTAATCTTACATTACCAATTGTCCCTTCAACTCAAGCCAAATGGTTTTTTTTACTGTTTGTACTTGTCGAAATATTTAGATCTTCTACAATTCAATTCTTTATCAAAAATCATTAATGAATATTTCATACGTAAATATTTTGTTTTGTGTCTTGTAATCATATAATTTCGTTTTTTTCAAATTTATTGATTTCACAAATGGAAATCTGAAATTTATCAAAAATTTCAAAACGAATTAATCAATCTATAAAATCAATCTTTTTTGCTTTTTTTTTTTTTATATTTGTCATGTTTTGTAGTTCTAGTTTATAATGCAATTGTTGTCAAATCTATTTGGCAACGGCTTGTAAAGCTTCTAAAACTTCAACTTGAATACCAGCAGTAGCAGCAACGGCTTCATCACTACTGTTAACATTCTTTTGAGCTTCGGCCAATTGAGTCTTGATGGCCTCGGCAGAGAAAGCTGATGGTTCAAAAGCTTCAATGGCAGTGATTGATAAAGTTGAACCTGGTTGAACAGTAGCAAATCCACCAGAGACAAAGAAATCCTTGGTTGCACCTGATGATTCAGTGATGGAAACAATACCTGGTCTCAATTGTTCAATGATTGGAACGTGATTGGCCAAGATACCAAAATCACCATTGGCACCTGGAACGTTGACTTGAGTAACTTGTTGAGAAGAGAACAAAGTTTCGTGTGGTAAAGCCAATGAAAGTTTTAGGACATCGGTGTTGGCGGCAGCAGCGTCAGCGTAGGTTCTCTTAGCGATTAGCTGGGATTGACGGGCAAGGCTCTTGAAAGCGGTGGATCTGAACATTGTAGCTGTGGATTGAATATTAATACTGGACAACTGGTGTAAATGTTGATTCTTTTCATTCTCAAGGGGTTGTTGAAGAAAAACACTTTTTCATTGGGTGTCGGCACCTGGGCACAACGGGCGCGACGCTTGTGCAGGAATTCGCGGGTGGCTTAACTATGTGAGAGGTTATACTAGATACATCACTTTTGTAGATTTGTTTTAACGAATAGTTGTTTGAAGGGAGGATCAAGATGTCCACACAGATAGAGAACCTATCGCTATCGTTTAACGTGAGTAATGACGGGACAAAAAAAAGCGGCGAGAAAAGGAGTACTGACAAGCACAGGAAATACTGCTAAATATTGGGTTGGTATTCGATGAGTTATATTCAGACAAGACTGCAAACTTGGTGCTACCCAACAACAATAAAGGCCCAGAGGGATTGAACCAGTCCATAAAGACATTTGATAAGAACCTGGACGATATTCTTATCCAGTTGAACGATATAGCTTTATTCGACACAAAGATTAAACAACAAAGAATCGAGAGAGAAACAAAAGCTAAAGAGGCATTAACTCAAAATGAAACTAAAGATCAACCACCACTGCAAATACCACAAGATCAACCAACTCAACCACAGCAGGAACAGCAGCAGCAACAACAACAACAACAACAACAAGTACCCGGTGACTCCAACTTTGGCCAAGAAAATGGTGAAAATATATTGGATGATTTAAATGTATTCTTATCTACAGTACCAGATTCAAATGATGTTAATGGAGAATTTAATGATAATATTCAAGACTTGTTAATGGATAACGATCCTTATGGAAACAATACGAATGAGAATTATGACATGAATTTTGATTATGGTAATACAGCACAGGGGAATGATAATAATAATTTTAATCCTAATCAAAATCAAGGTAATAATAACAATACAAATGGAGATCAACAGAATATGGATTTTGATAACAATATTTTCGATGAAATAGATTCCATGTTGAATATATGATTATTACGTTTGATAAAACAAAAATAACGTAGAATAAAAATGAAAAAAAACACATATACTAATTAACAAAATTTATTTCAAAGATATAACCATAACTGTGATGTTATCAGCAGTTAATTTATCCAATGCAGTCTTGACTAATTTTTTAGCCGCCTGATTTGGATCATCAATATTTTTAATTAATTCACAAGCTTGTTGATCTGTCATAACATCCCAAAGACCATCACATGCAATTATAATAAAATCATCAGTTTCTTTATTTAATTCCACACTTGTTGTATATGGATTTCCAATGACCAAATCTTTAAAAAATTGATCACCTAATGATCTAGTCACTGCAAGCATACCATTAACTCTAGATTTCATCACTACTCCACCATTTTTTTCAATACGATTAATTTCATGATGATCAGATGCCTTATGATCATAAGTCAATCGTATAGCTTTACCATTCCGAAACAAAATGATTCTAGAATCCCCCACATTAGCTGTATAAAGCATTCTTTTATGTTGACTTAAATCAATTTCTGTATTTGGTTTACTATTTTCTGGTAATTCCCATCTTATAACTGCCACAGCGGCCGTACATCCACTTTGTCCTTCAACATTATTTATAATTTGTTCATCTGCTTCCAAGAAACCTTCATTTAAAACATCTCTAACATCTTCATTTTCATTTTCAATTAATTTTTTTTCAACAATAGAGTGTAAATTTTGTCCACACCATTTAGCAGCTTGTTTACCAGCATGTCCATCAAATATAGCAAAATAACCCCAATCTAATCTTTCAACAAAATTTTCAACATATGTATGAACATCTTCCATTGTGGGTCTATACATCTTATTGATATCTTCTGCAACACCTACTCGATAGGAGAGCTTATAATCTTTATTCTCTTCATTGTTTGTGCTCATAATGTGTCCGAGCTTGGAATTTAGCTTCTTTAAGGGATTCAACGACAAGATGAATGATTTTGTAGAAATAAATGATTTAATTAATTGACAATAATGATATTTCAAGCACTGTCAATCCTGTTCACGATAATTTAAAGGTTCACAGACACTTTGTTGCTGTGTTGGGGAATATCTTTTGAATTTCTAGAGAAACAAAGGTTTAGCTCAAAGCGGTTTCAATTGATGTACTAGATATATTGTTCTAACAAATCTTTCCTTATTGAAAATCTTCAAAAATTCGTTTCTAGGTTTGTATTGCTTCAAATCTTTAAAGTGAACACTTTTTAAGCTATTTCGCTATCTGTCAAAGAGTCAAATCTATATTCGCGAAGTTTTATTTTACAGACGGTTTAAACTACTTCATTGATCTATATTCGTCACAAGATATTTATTTTTTAAACTATAGATACAAACCTTCCAAAGATTCATCAACTTTAGTCTTCATCACACTTTCTTTAGCTTGGACAAAATCATCATTAGTGACTCTCATTCTTCTTTCTCTTAATGCGATTAACCCAGCTTCAGTGGTTATAGCTTTAACTTCAGCACCTGATAATTCATCTTTAGCACTTATAATGTTTTCCACATCTATATCTTCAGATAAAGTCATCTTTCTTGTATGAATTTCGAAAATCTTTTTCAAATTTTCATTATCTGGAGGTGGGAAATGAATTTTTCTATCTATACGACCTGGTCTAATTAAAGCAGGATCTAAAGTTTCAATTGCATTTGTAGCCATGATAACTTTAATATCACCTCTATCATCAAACCCATCCAATTGATTTAACAATTCCAACATGGTTCTTTGAATTTCCTTTTCACCAGATGATTGAGAATCATATCTCTTTGTACCAATGGCATCAATTTCATCAATGAAAACAATTGCAGGTGCATTATCAGCAGCTAATTTAAACAATGATCTAACTAATTTTGGACCTTCACCTGCATATTTTTGAATCAATTCAGAACCAACCATTCTAATGAAAGTTGCAGATGTAGAATTAGCAACAGCTTTTGCTAATAATGTTTTACCAGTACCTGGTGACCCATATAATATAACACCTTTTGGTGGATGAATACCCATCTCACTATATAATTCTGGATGTGTCAATGGTAATTCCACAGCTTCTTTAACTTCTTTAATTTGTGATTCTAACCCACCAATATCTGCATATGTTTCATCTGGTGCCACAGCAACTTTCATTGTATTAACTAATGGATCAGCATCATCTTCCAAAACACCCACAATGGAAACTGTCTTGTTATGTAGTAGCACTGAACAACCTGGTTCTAATAATTCTTTATCAACAAATGATAAAATGGAAACGTAATATTCAGGTCCAGAACTTGAACTAACAATAGCATGATCATCATCAATAATTTCCTCCAAAGTACCAATAGTCATTGGTGATCCTCTTACTTCCTCCACTCTATCTTTTTCTTCGTTTTGTTTTTTTTCAAATGGTTTCAAGTTTTCAATACTAGAAACATACTCTTGTTCAATTAATAAATGATCATGTATACGTTGTGTTTTCAACAATTTTAACTTTGAACGATTTCTTGGGAAGACATCTGGTAATTTCTCAGCTGTAGATGGACCCCCTTTCCGCTTCTTTCTTCCAATCTTTGTCTTAACTGGTGCTTCATATTTTGGTTTCTTAGATTTATCCTTCTTCTGTCTATCGCCACCAGGCAATCCCGAAGCTCCTTGACCCTTTTTCAGTTGTTAGTCGATCCATTCCGCTATAAACGTCACCTCAAGTTCCACAATTCACTCACCATTTTGATTGATTATAAACAGGATCAACTGGAATTTATTAATTTTCAGTATCAAAAGATTTAATTCTTGTTTGTTGTCAGTGGCCACCAAAGATATTTCATTTTCAAATCTATCCAAAAAGTCAAAAACTTGACACGGGGACACACAAATATAAACATTTCGCCGGGGCACTACTAGGAACGCTATTTTACTTGATTTATTCAATGACTATACTGAAATTATTCATAGCTGGACCATCGTGCAGCTTTTTCTTTTGATATTTATGTGACTGCTTCCCACCAGTCCACTCGAGAACCACGTAAACCAGCTTCTTCGCCTCGTTATACTTGATCAATTTATACCCAAGTGAATTACAAATTTTTTCAAAATGGGATTTATCACAGTATCTTGAATTGTTGATGCAGCTTAGTGGTAGAACAATGAACACAATAGCCGTCTCTTCGTCTTTCTTTAAAAAACTTTCAAACCTTTGCATCATTTTACCACGATCTTGAGGTGTAGGAACAAAATTCAACACTAGAGAACAAGATATTATATTATACTTTTCGTTATTATTTTTGGGTAATGGTCTTTCCATGAAATCTTGCTTGGTAATACCTGGCTCATTGGAGTTTAGGTCGATTCTAGTAGTGGGTATATGCTTCGATATAACATTCTTCGTAGATAATGAACCAATTTCCAAGGCTGTAATTTTTTGATTCTTCAATTCAGGCATAACATCGAAAAGCCACTTAGAAGAGTCACTACCTCTTTTAGATTCCTGTCCATATATAGAAGCGACTTGATACATCGATAATCCACCTTTCTCCACAATTTCATAGTTGATTTTGGATAAAGTAGCTAAAAGTTTTGAAACTGATGTTTCACCACTGACACTTAGTAGTTCATCTTCAGTGGGTATTTCCTTATATTCTTTCATTTTGTTTCCCATTTCTTTTGTCAAGTTCTCATCATTAATGGGAACTTGTTTGATATCTGATAGTTTCTTGTATATAATGTCCTTCTTGTTCAAGAGTAGATGATATCTTCGTATAATTTTCCTCGTGTTTGCCGGTTTGATCGAGGGTTTTGTGAATGCTTTCCCAGTTATGGACCTGTTCTTCTTCAAGAATCCAGTAGACTTAGCCATTGTTATCGTCTTGTATAAACAAATATCTGGATTTTGTAGATTCTATGCCTTTTTGAAATTTGGTGAATGTTTTTAAAAATTATTATAGTGCTTACTAAGCGATGAGCTTGATAAAAAAAATTTTAGTATGTACGAGTAGCCATATCTTTAGATCAATTTACAAGCCAGGCTAGAAACCGATCTTTAAGGCTTTACAATGGTCTCCAATCAGCTGAAGAAGCAAATTCTTGCTAAGAGAAAAGGTCTCTCCAAGAACAGCAAAGTCACTAAACCGTCATCCAAGAAGAAAACCACCAAACCAAAATCTAAAATACCGAAAGGTGAAGACAATAAAGTGTTTGAAGCGGATACTTTAAAATGGAAAAACGTTGAAATTCCAGATACACTTGATGATTTTGGTGGTCTTTATGGTCTAGAAGAAATCGATGGTGTTGGTGTCAAGATTGTTGATGGTAAAGTTCAATTTATCGCTAAAGATGACAATGTCAAGACATCTGATGATTTGGAAGCTGAGGATCAAGATATTCCAATGACTGATGCTTCTCACCAGGAAGCTAAAGAGGATTCAGTTGAAGAAGAGGAAATATCAGAAGAATCAGCAGAAGAAGAAGAACCAAAACCAAAGATCAAGAAATCTGATAAGGCTATCGACAAGAAAACTGATAAACCAAAGAAGGAAAAAGTCAAAGAACAAGAAGAGGCCAAACTAGAAGGATTGGGCAAAATCTCAAACACACTGAACTTTGAAGATATCGAACTACCAGACACCGAGGCTGACTTGCCAGCATGGTCAAACTTGGATCTATCAAACTATACATTACAAGGTTTATCCCATTTGAAATTTGAAAAACCAACACCAATTCAAAAAAAATGTATCCCAATGTGTGCTGAAGGTAACGATATTATCGGTAAGGCATCAACAGGTTCTGGTAAAACATTAGCATATGGTATTCCAATTTTAGAAAGATTGGTTGCTCAAAAGGATCCAAAAACACCAGCTGGTGTTATCTTTACACCAACTAGAGAATTAGCTCATCAAGTTGTTGATCATCTAAACAAAATGTCTAAATTCTTCCCATTCCACCAAAGTTCAATCCTGAGTTTAACAGGTGGGTTGTCTATTCAAAAGCAAGAAAGAATTTTAAAATATGAGAACTCTGGTCAAATTATCGTGGCAACACCTGGTAGATTTTTAGAATTAATTGAAAGAAATGGTGAATTTGCTAAAAAAGTTGCCAATTTAGAAATTTTGGTTTTAGATGAAGCAGATCGTTTATTACAAGATGGTCATTTTGATGAATTTGAACAAATTTTGAAAATTCTTACAACTAATAGAACTAAACAGGGGAAATGGCAAACTTTAGTGTTTTCAGCAACTTTCGCCGTGGAACTATTTTCCAAATTATCTCATAAGGGATATAAGCAAAAAGAAGGTGAGAACGTTGACGAAAAACAACAAATTATCAACTTGTTAAACGAAAAGATCAAATTCAAAGGGAAACCTGAATTTGTTGATTTAAATCCAAATCAAAAGTTAGCTGGTGATATTACTGAAACAATGGTGGAATGTCTACCAGCAGAACGTGACTTATACCTATATTATTTCCTATTGATGTATCCAGGTACGACATTAGTGTTCACCAATGCAATTGACTCTGTGAAGAGACTTGTACCATATTTAAACAATTTGAAAATTCCAACATTTGCAATCCATTCATCAATGTTACAAAAACAACGTTTAAGCAGTATTGAAAAATTTAAAGAATCAGTGGCTAAAAATGCAGATCCTAACAAACCAACAGTGTTGATTGCATCAGATGTTGCAGCTAGAGGGTTAGATATTCCAGGTATTCAACATGTTATTCATTATCATCTACCAAGAAGTGCTGATGTTTATATTCATCGTTCAGGTAGAACTGCGAGAAGTGGTATGGAAGGTATTTCAGTAATGATTTGTTCACCACAAGAAGCCAGTGGTCCATTAAGAAATTTAAGAAAGGCATTGGCCGATGATAAGACCAAATTTAGAGGTAGATCCACTAGAAAATGGACCAAGGATGTCGAAAGATTACCTATTGAAAGTGATATTGTTAGCCAATTGAGACAAAGATCGACTTTAGCATCACAATTGGCTGATAGTGAAGTTTCTACCAAGTCATTAACAAAGGACGATAGTTGGTTGAAACAAGCCGCATTAGATTTAGAAGCTGATGTTAGTGATATGGAAGAAGACGAATTTTTGAAGAAGAATAGAACTAAAAAAGAAGGTAAAAAATTATCACAGAATGAGACCCAGAAGAAGAAGTATGAATTGGGGAAATTGTTGAATCAAAATATAAGGAAAGATTTAAGAAGAAGTTATTTAACTGGTGGGTTGAATAACTTGGCCGATTCAATGGCCAAAGGTATTGGACATGGTAATATCATTGGACATGATAAAGTTGATGCTTTGCAACAATTGAAATCCACAAAGAAGAATAAAAATAAAAATAAAAATTAGATCTTTACATAGTTCATAAAACCAACATACTAATTTTGTTATTAAAATATGTAGTTTAATCTATTATACAATTTGTATGGGGGTCATTATTCAAATGAAATCTTCTTCATCGTCAAAGTATTCATCATCGGAGGATTCATCAACCAATTGCTCAAAGTTCAAAGCGTAACGTAACAAAGCACCAATACCACCGAAACCTCTAACGAATTGAGCACCTTCACTTGATCTATCAGTAATGAATTCTAAAGTAGCACCGAAATTCTTATAGTTTTCAGCTAACCATTCTAATAATGGTAATTCAGAGACTAGTTCCATTTCTGTACCGGTGTTCTTGTCAATGTTATAAGTTTGATCTTCTTGTTCTGGGGCAGCGTGAGCAATAACTTCATTACCCTCGGTATCTTTATAAGTATAACGAACAACATCCAAGTTTTCGTAAACGATAATAGTTTCACATGAACCAGCTTCTAATGCTTTCAATGTATCTTCAACACCATAACAGAATTTACCAGTATCTTGAGAAATTTCATCGAAATAGTGTGTAATCAATTTCTTTTCTTGAATAAATTTAACATTTGCTAAGGCTTCAGCTGATAATTCAATAGCTTGATTGAAACCATTTTCACCACCATAAGAAATATCCACAATTTTAACAATTTTTTGTTGTAATCTACCATCAAATAAATCAGATTTAGATAATTCAGTTTTGAAATCAGCAGAACCAGCCAAGACTAACCCATTAACGTTAACTTTATCATTTGTAATGAAACATTGTACAGCAACTTCAGCAACTTTACGAACATAATTATGTCTTTTTTCATCTCTTAATCTTGCGAAACGCAAGGCGGATTGACCACCTCTACCATGCTTCTTAGGTAAATCCACAGTGAATTTTGTAATAACATTTCTAGTGTTACCAGATAGCAGACCAAATAATGATCCATTACCATCCATAACAATGAATCCATAGTTATCATCACTTTCTAACAATTCTGACAATGCTTCTGTATGGAATTTGTTATCACATAAATATAATTTTGTGTTGATTGGTTTGAAAGGTTCGAAATCAATATTCAATTTTTTTTCTTTACCTTCTTCAGTTATCACATCACCACAGTATAAAACCAACCCATTTGGTGGAACTTTGTTGTATAATTTCAATTTTTGTTGGGTGGATGTGATAGCGGAAAGCACAGAAAGTCTGTTAACTCTTGATTTAATATTTGAAGCGGTACCATATTCATCTGTTAGCAATTTTTGGTAAAATGAGATTTGTGATTTTGGTGGGATGATCAATGAAATCATAGAGGTACCATTACCTTTTGCTAGTTCCAATGATTTGATCAATTTCTTGACCTTCCATATTTCAATGTTCTTTTGGGCATCCTCGGCTTGTTGATCCATCTTGTTGGTCTTGTCTGTCTACTGTGCCTTTTTTAGAGCTCTTGCTATGCTTCCAATGTTGAAACGCACCTTTAATTTTTCAATCCGCTAACAGAGAAAAAAATTTTGATAGATGAGACTTTGGTGCTGCAATTTACGCTGATGATATCGTCGAGTGAAGAACGTCTGTGTATATATGAGCACCAGAGACATTCTGAGAGAATTATTCGCGAGTTCGCGGATGGATTAGCCTGGGATTTTGTATGGGAAGGGTGTTATTTGGAGGTTTCACAAGCTGAAAAGTGGTGATAGAGAGATGAAATTTGTGTATAGGAAAACTAAAGATTATACTGTACTAGGTGTATACTTTTTTTTGGAGTATCACTACTTTGAGATTGCCTTTTCTCACCATGTTAAGCTAATTCTGCCACCTCGTCATGTGTCGCGATCCACGGTAACTGGCCAGACAAACGATAAATTTATACCCTTTTCAAAGGCTTTTTGAGAAACAACAACACGTCTACAACTTGAAGTATCTTGAGATATATCGCTATCAAGGGCTTCGAAAGCACATTGCAAAATGGGACTCAAAGCTAGAAACCTGTTCCATAGACAGAAAAAAGTGGTGGATGAACACCAAGAATCAGATTCGGATTCGGTTAGTGAGGACGAATCACCAAGTATTCAAAAAGAAAAATCAAGAAGACCTAAAGAGAACAGCTTCACTCAACAGAAGCTTAAAGCTATACATCCGATCATCACACCAAAATATGTTATCCCATTATTCCTATTGCTAGCTGTGATATTTATACCTTTAGGTGCTGGTATGCTTTATGGTGCATACAAAGTTGAAGAGTTGATTATTGATTATACAGATTGTGATAATGCATCTAGTTCGTATTCAGATGTTCCAACAAATGGATATGAAGCACATTTCAAAAACAACTTCACCACAATTCCACAATGGAAATATCAGAAAAACACCTCTGAAGGTGCTGTTGATGACCAGGGTATTTGTCATTTGAAATTTGAAACTCCAAATGATATTGGTCCTGCTGTGTTTTTATTATACAAATTGGAAAACTTCTATGCGAACCATCGTCGTTATGCCAAGTCATATAGTGAAGAACAATTGAACGGTGAAGATGCTTCTGTAAAGCTTATCAAGGATACTGTGGGTCAAAACTGTGAACCATTAAGTTTAAACCCGGAGGGAAAAAGATATTATCCATGTGGATTGATTGCTAACTCCTTTTTCAACGATACTTTCAAAGGGTTATCAGCTGCTGATTCTTCTTCAAGTGACTTTGAAATGACAAATAAAGGAATCGCATGGGCCACCAACAAGAATAGATTTAGAAAAACAAAATAT
Organism: Hansenula lynferdii; assembly: GCA_030582155.1. Taxonomy (NCBI): domain Eukaryota; kingdom Fungi; phylum Ascomycota; class Saccharomycetes; order Phaffomycetales; family Wickerhamomycetaceae; genus Hansenula; species Hansenula lynferdii. The sequence goes on along the minus strand of JAKTWT010000164.1, from coordinate 26,695 downwards.
GATGCTGAAAATGTTGTCCCACCTCCAAACTGGGTCAATATGTATCCAGATGGTTACACAAATGATACAATCCCAGATATTTCTAAATGGCCAGAGTTTCAAAATTGGATGCAAACCGCTGGATTACCAAAATTTAGTAAATTGGCCTTGAGAAACGATGATGATGTATTGAAAGCGGGTACATATGAGATTCAAATCGGCACAAATTGGCCAGTGAAGGAGTTCAACGGTAAAAAATCAATCTATCTAACTACAAGATCAGTCACTGGTGGACGTAATCCATTCTTGGGTATCGCATGGATTGTTGCCGGTGGGATATGTTTGATTCTAAGTGTTGTGTTCTTGATCATCAACCTTGTTGTTCCACGTAAAGTGGGTGATGTCTCACTATTAAGCTGGAACCAACAACCCTTACAAAAACAAGAATAAATAAAACCTTCATTTGTATATTAACTCAAGACTTGTTCACAGATTTTGTTTTGTAGCTGTGTCGATTTGACCGAATCTGTACATACTTTTACATCTCCGAGGGTTTGTTTTGATTTTAATTTTGTAAACATCAACATGAAACGGTGAAGACTTGTCAAGAAGAATAGCATAAACAGGGGCGAGACTAGACATCGAGGGATTTCAGGGAAGACAGGTCTACTACAGGGCTACTGAAGAACACTAACCCAGCTCACTGCGTTTTCAAAAGTGCATTTTGAGAGATCACGCCAGACTCTTAATTAGCAGAATTCTCAAGCTTCTAGACGATGGCATCAAGCGTGATGAAAAATGAGTTTCTTCATAAGTTTAAAGAAGAAGACAGTGAGATCGAGGAACTTTCAAGGGTAGAAGAGAATGAACTGCTGCTGTCTCCCAAATTCAAGAGATTGCAGTCTTCATCACCACCAAGATCCGGATCATCATCGCCACAGAAGCCCAATTCATCAAAGATCCATGAAACTTCATTGGAAAATAAACCAGTTCTGCATTATGAAGCACCAAAAGAGATACCCAAGACTCCTACAAAACTGAAGAACCAAATGATATCTCGTCAAAACTCACCTCACAAAAGAACGCCTGCACCTAAATACACATTCAATACACCAACCAATTTACAAAACACAACGTTTACAAATCCCAAAATATCATTAACACCTGCTCAAAGGCTAGAGAAGAAACCCGGGATGTACACATCAAAAGACGTCTTAGCCATATATGATTTCAAAGAGACAATTGGTCGTGGTGCTTTTGCCAACGTCTATAGAGCCATTAATAAATTGACCGGTGAAGTAATCGCTGTTAAGGAAATATTCATAGAAGAAGATGACGATATTCTGGAACTTATGTCTGAGATTGACCTTTTGAAAGTGTTGAAACACCGGAACATTGTGAAATATCATGGCTTTATAAAGAGTGACAAGAAACTTTTCATTTTCCTTGAATATTGCTCTGGAGGATCTTTAAGAACGCTATACAAAAAGCAAGGCCCATTAAGTGAGAAAGCAGTTTCTAAATTCACAAGACAAGTATTGAAGGGGTTAATGTACCTTCATTCTCAAGGTGTGGTTCATAGAGATGTTAAAGCTGCCAATATATTGTTGACACAAGATGGTGACATCAAACTTACAGATTTTGGGGTGTCCACTAAAGTATCCACAAAAACCATAAAAACATTTTCAATAGCTGGGACACCCAATTGGATGGCCCCAGAGATCATATCAATGGATGGAACATCTACTGCATCAGACATTTGGTCTCTTGGTGCCACAGTGGTTGAGCTACTCACAGGCGAGCCTTTATACTCACATTTGAACGAAATGGCTGCACTTCATTCTATAGTGACGGATCCACATCCTCCGATGCCTACATTTGTATCTGATGATTGTAAGGATTTTATTCTGGCATGCTTTGAAAAATTACCCACCAAAAGAATAACTGCGGAAGAGCTGTCAACCCATCGTTGGATCCTCAAATTCAAAAAGAATAAACATGGGGGATTGAAGCCATGCTCAGGAAGCTCAGGCTCATCAATCAGTAAGAAGTCTTTGAATAGTTCATTAAGTGAATTTGACTCTATTGGTAAATTTAACAGCACGAATTTTTTGCCATTCAGCCCAAACACTTTCAAACATACAGAACAGGATATCAATACACTGATTGAAGGAAAATTGACTAAAGAATTTGACAATTTGGATATTAACGAAAGCAAACTGACTACATCTAGTCCTCGAGCACCTATATTATTCAGGCCAGTGAAGAGATCTGAAACGATGAGTAACGTTGAAAAACTTCAAAATCAGTTTGCCAAAGATCCAGAAAATGTGAAACTTATAAAGAGAATGAAAAAGCAAATTTCCGAAGATTCTATAGAGATTGATGAATTAGTCTCCATTGAATTCATTTACCGCTTAGTGATTTCGCTCTCACAGTTAAATCAGAATAACATAATCGTGGAATATTTACAGCTTATAACGTTGCTCCTCACCAAAATCCCAGATACTGCCAGCCAAGTTGTCGAAAGTGGGATCATAGGGAACCTTAGAGACTATCTAGCTACTGAAAATGATACGAGTTTGAAGCTTGAAGCAGTCAACTGCTTAAATATTTTATTTCATGAGAACTACATTGGTGCGTTTGTGCGTTGTGGTGGACTTTTGCAATGTATTAATCTTTTTCAAGAGGACTACAAGACCACACCTCAATTTGCAGCTTTTGCACTTTCTGCCTTGAGTAAAGCCTTTGAAAATTCAGAAATTTCGGACACCTTGGTACAATTCATTATTTTTCAGGTACCAAACACAATAGATTGGATTGGTATTTCACTGATGGCGTTCGTCCAATATAACAACCAGAATGCCGTTAATGATGCAGCAAATATTATTTCCAAGTTGGATACTTCCAAGACTTCACTTTTCAAGCCAATTTTCATGAACTCTATATTTAAGATTTATCATAACCTTTCGTTATTGAATAAACTTACCGTCTTGAAATTTTTCGAAAAGCTAGATGTCAATGAGCTTTTTAAAAATTCAAACTTGTTAAAATTTTTGGTTCATTCAATCAGAGCAGTATTGGATGGTACAGAGGTAAACCCGGAGATTTTGGACACTACATGCTCAGTCATTTTCAATTGTTGTCACCTAAATCCTGAAAAGCAATCAGATCTCATTAAATTACAAGCATTTCCGATTCTCCAAAAGTTGGCTGATACTCATTATTTTTGCTCAAAATATATAATTCCCTTAGTCTGTGAGCTCTGCTCGAACCAGCTTCACATACCATTCATTTTGAAAGAAAAGAACTCAATATTGAAATTGCTTTCACGGTTATTAATTGAGCCTGCTTGGAGGGCTAATGCATTGGATGCGATTTGCAATTTTCATGAGAAGATTGATACACAGGACACAATCGTCGAGCATTTCTTGAACGATGAATGCCAACCTTTACTGGAGAGTTACCTCGTTGATTCTAGTATAAATTTTGAGCTATACTTGGAGAGGTTGATCAAATTTTTAAGCTGTCACACAAACTCTTTGGCAATCAATCAAATCAGATTAAACTTTTTCAATAGCTCACGTGTGATAGAAAAGACTTTTAAAATGATTGATGAATTCAAATCCGACCTGGTTGTTAGACTAAATTTGTTCAAACTATTGAAAATCTTAAGTTACAAAAACCAAGGCTATGAGAAATTTGAAATTATCAGAACTCATTTGAACCAAATAATGCCAACAGGAACCGTGTTGGTTGACCAATTAGCGAATGAGATTCTTTCAGAGGAATTTACTAAACCAAATACCATGAACGCGGTTCCTTTTAATCTCGCACGAAGATCGTCATTGAATTATAGAAAATCTTCCCAGAACTCGAAAAGATAACTTGCATATTAAACTCCACATTACGACTTGCATTACTATAAATTCACATTTGATGATTTACATATACCAACCTAATCTGTAGAAATGAATACTTTTTGTGATCTCGTTGATCTACTACATATTAATTCTATCCAAATCTGCCAAAATTCTATGGTTGCGATGATGTTCGTGCGATAACCGAAAAATTTTTTTATTATAGAAATTTTTGTATGTATAGATTTAAATGCATAGTACGTATCAAATTCATAGATAAAGTCTAAACAGATTTATTGAACTTGCTATAATGGGTATTTCAGCAGCTAAGAATAATAAACGTTCAGCTCCAGCTGCCAGTGTTGCTAGCAAAAAATCCAAATATAACAATAAGAAAGCTGCTAAAGTTGAAAGTGAAAGTGAACCTGAATCAGAATCAGAATCAGAACCTTCATCAGAATCAGAAGCCAGTGGGAGTGATGATGACTTGGATAATTCAAGTGAAGATGAACTAGACAAGGAATCTGAAGATGAATTAGATCAAGATGAAATCAAATTAGGATCTGGAAGTGAAGATGAGTTAGAAGGTGATGATGATGAAGAAGAAGAAGTTAAAAAAGATGAAAACAAACAAACTTCTAAAGAACAACATGCTGAACAGCGTAAGACTCTTGCTGAAAGAAAACTACAGAGAAAATCAGGTGCTCAAGTACAACATATTAAATCACTTTGGGAACGTTTAAGAGTTAAAAATCCACCATTACCAAAAGAAGTTCGTGATAAATTATGTGATGAAATTTGGAATTTATCAAAAGATGTTGTTAGGGATTTAGTTTTAAAACATGATGCTTCAAGAGTTGTTCAAACTTTAGTTAAATATTCATCAAAAGAAAGAAGAGAAGCTGTTTGCTTAGCATTAAAGTCACATTATTATGAATTAGCTACCAGTTCATATGGTAAATATTTATTAGTGAAATTATTACATTATGGTTCTAAGGAATCAAGATCATTAATTTTGGATGAATTACATGGTAAATTAAGAAAATTGATGAGACATAGAGAAGGTGCTTATGTTGTTGAAGATTTATATACTTTATATGCATCAGGAGAACAAAAAAAGCAAATGATTAGAGAATTTTGGGGTGCTGAATATGCAGTTTTCAAAGATAGTGGTAAAGGTAAAACTGTTAAGGAAATTGCAGATGAAAATCTTGAAAAACGTACATTAATTGCTAAAAATTTAGCAGGTACTATTACTGCATCAGTGGAAAAGGGTTCTACTGGATTTCAAATTTTACATGCTGCTATGAAAGAATATGTTCAAATTATTAATGATGATGAAGTACGTGAATTTATTGAATTATTACATGAACAATTTGCTGAATTGATTCATACACCTGAAGGTTCTGAAGTTGCATGTTTTTTAATTGCTAAGGCTAATGCTAAAGAAAGAAAACAAATCATTAGATCGTTGAAAGATCATGCATCTAAATTAATTCAAAATGAATATGGTAATTTGGTTGTTATCACTTTATTTTTAACTGTTGATGATACTGTCTTGGTTTCTAAGGCCTTATTCAGTGAATTTACAGAGGAATTACACAATTTAATCACTGATAAATATTCAAGAAGACCATTCTTGTATTTGTTAAATGGATTAGATGGTAGATTTTTTTCACCAGCTGTACAAAAGGAATTAAATCGTTATGTTGAATTATCTAAAGAAACATCTAAAAAGCCAAATGATCAAAGAAGAACAGAATTATTGGATAAAATCTCTCCACAATTTTATCAAACTATAATAGATCACTCTTCAGAAATTTTAGAGGAAAATATTGGTTCTCAATTTATTGGTGAAGTGTTTTTAAGTGATGCACCAGCTACGGATGAATTGAAACAAGAAGCCATCACAAGTATTATTGAAGCATTTAAAGGTGATATTACCGATGATGAACATCCAGTGAATAAGGCCTTTTCTGTTAGATTATTAAAATCTTTAATTCAAGGTGGTAGATGGGATCCAAAGACTAAGAGTATTAAGAAATTAGAAGTTACAGGTTTAGGTTCATCATTTGCTGAAAGATTTTACAATGATGTTATTGGTGATGATTTAGAAAAATGGATTAATAATAAGGATACATCATTTATAATTGTGGCAATTTATGAATCTATTGAAAACAAAAAATCTTCATTCTTTAAAGACTTGAATAAGTTGAAAAAAGTTGTCAAGAATGCATATATCGATAACAAAGGTGCTCATTTGTTATCTAAAGTCGCTCAGTTTTAGTTGATAGAGTTGTTATGATTGTGTATAATAAATTGAAAAGCATTTGTATAGTAAAAAAAAAAAAGAATTGTAAAGCTTATGTACCCGCGAATTTTGATTTCACTTTGTTTACATTTCAAAAACATATAGAGAACTATTCTCAACTTTGAACCAATTTAAAGGGCTAAAAGTTTAGGTTTCGGGATGCTTGTGAATATCAAAAGCTGGAACGGAGTCGCTACGTGGGCGTGGGATGTGCCCACGGAGGAAGTTTGCGGGATCTGTCGAGTCTCGTTTGACGCTACATGTTCAGCATGTAAATTTCCAGGTGATGAGTGTCCTTTAGGTGAGTGAAGTTTGGAGCTTGAGAGAGTTTGTACTAACAAAGGAAGTCATTGGAGAATGTACACATCGATTCCACATGCACTGTATTGTAAAGTGGCTTGAGACGGAGACGGCAAAGAATCTATGTCCAATGTGTCGTAGAGCTTTCAAGACACAAAAACCAGCTAGTGCTAAAAGTTTTGGCACAACGATAAGCAGTGATACTAGTGATTGAATTTTGATATGAATGTTGCTTTTGCATATAACTTGCGATCGGAAAATTAAGGATGTTGACAATTACCGCTACAGATTAAAGTTGATCATTAATCATTATATGCAATTTAAGATGTATCATCACATGGAAAGTTCGGTATAAGGAGATGATAGATGGGTATTTATAATCTTTGCATCTTTAAAATCCATTATTTCAGCTATTGGAATCCCCAAATTCTTTAATAATTTAACACTATAGAAAACTTTATCTTCACGTCTTGCCACTATAGTATTATAAACATTTTCATCGGTTGTATCGATGAATTTACCCAATGTTAATTTGTAGCATTCAATATATTCATCCCATAGGGAACTTTCTTTGAAAATTTTGAGATCTAATATGGAACAAATTGCACAAAAATAAAACATAATTCTCATTGCAATTGGATTTTCCAATTTTAATAATCTTATAAAATCATCATCTAGGGATAATTCCACTAATGGAGTAGATAATGGAATTGGATAATCATATTGTAATGCTCTATAACAATCTGTTTCCATTCTTCCAATGATGTTTAAAAATGTTATTTGTGAAAGATCTAAGGAATCAGTATTTGTATTGACGTAATCTCTCAAATTATTTATAAACGGGAATTCATTTGGTTTGGAAATATCAATGTATTCATCTCTTAAACAAAACATTTGAGAATAAAATGTATGCTTCAAATATTTCATATATTTTTTACTAAAATCACCAAATTTTTTAACAAATTTTAACAAGTTGAAAATGGAACAATTTGATATTTTTGTTGATGGTATTGTCACTGGGAAACTAGAAAGACAAGATGAAAGTACAGTTCTCCCCACAGTTATTTGACCAATTAATTCAATTGCATCTGCATTTTCCACATTTTCATATTGTTCCAATATATGATTATAATTATCCACTAAGGCACAAGTTTCTTTGAAAAAATTTGTAGTTTCATTAAACAAATTGATTTGAGATCTAGGAATCATTAAAGTTCCATCAATTGTTGTATAATTATCATCTAAAATCACATTATAAAGTTGAGAATATGAAAAATATGATAACATCTTGGAACTTGTTATAGCGTATAATGATTTTTTCAATAATTCTGAAGTGGACCATTTAGATCTCATATGAATCATCCAAAATTCATAAGAATTGGGTTGTAATTTATAAGTTTGAAATTCTGGACCAAAACTGTTATAAACATCTAATAACATCAATTCAAAACTTGTAATGTTTAATTGATACATTGGTGAGTTAAGTCTTTTGGTAAGATTACTCTTTATTGATGTCTCAAGAGGTTTTATTGCAGTATGTTGTGGTTTGATTATTCCCTTTGACGCGTCTTTAGATTCTTTTGGAGGTGGATATACACAGTTTCTATTTGTATGTTGACAATATTCACAACTTGGTTTTTCTTCACCACATTTTATCTTCATTTTTTTACAACTTAGACAACCATTTCTTGATCTTTTGATCTTTGGTTTGGTCTTTGGAGGGTTTTTTTTACCTTCTAGTGGTTTTTCAAACTTGAAATCTAATGGCTTATCATCTATCAACGGTACACTTTCTATATCTTTTAAAATTCCCTCTAGTAATGACGTTATAGGATCGTTATAATCAGCTTCAGTGAATGGCGCCACAGAGGAAGACGAAGTAGTCATCATTGTTATCCGTATTGTTATATTGCTAAATTCTCGCTAAAGACATTATATGTCAAAATAAGCTTCTTTATATATCACGTTGGAAATGACCAAACTTGATCATGTTTACAATTATAGAAATCTCAGAGACCTCAAGCTGCTGTTATAAAAGTATCGTATATTGTTGATCGTAGTGCATTTTGCAAGTTGGAAAGGATCGCCGGCTGAAAACAATCTTAAACCCGCTCGGTGGGCGTGTCCACCTAGAATTCCACCTGGGTGGTCCTGGGTCCAGGCAGGGGTACCGCTAAAGCTTAAAGCCGCTGGGCAGAGACCGCTGGGCCCTGAGCCTAAGATGCGAGGACAATACTTCACAAGCCTACAACATGTGTGAAATGCATTAATTTGAACATGTTACTGTAAAGATCCTCTTCAAAAACTACCCAAAGTTCTGAGACAAACAAGTTTTAAAAGAGCTTAATGCTTCTTAAGCGGCAATCTTGTCCAGGGACCTCTGTGATTTGGTCTTCTTGCTGATTAAAATTTACGAGATGCATAATTAACATGTGGGAACAGACCTAACTTGTCAATTTGGGCCAATGGGGGGAAGCTGTGAAATCTATGGCTTAGAATTAGGCAATTAAGGACTAATTCATTGCCGATCTTTTATTCCATCTCCACTTGTAAAAATGATAGCCAATGGATCCAGATCTTGGTTATTTACCTATCTTTTTTATTAATAGAAGTTGTGTTTATTTATTTTCCTTATTATTGGATCTACATCTCACATGTTTCATATCTAGTACATTTCAGCCATTCTTGATATCATATACACATTTCCGATGTTCTAGAAGCTGTTTAAACTCAACTCATATGTAGCACTATGTTACAATTTAATTCGTTACCGGTAACCCAATTCTACTTATCGAATTGAGATCAAAGGGCAAAGATCCATCTCGTCTACCTATAACGAATTCATAAACATTTGCATCAAATTCATCTTCAAATCCACCTGAATATTTCTCATAACTTTGTGTCTTATAAATCTCAATGAATTCATCCCAAATTCCAAATCCTGGTATCAATCTAAACCCTAAAGATGAACAAATTGAACAACAATAATATGTAATCTTTAAGGCTATATGATTTTGATTGATCAACGCTGTTAAAAAATCTTTATCCTTGACCATCCTAATTATAGATTTGAAAATTGGTATGGGGAATCCTAAAGTTATAGCTCTTGTTGCACAAACTTCAAATGTAAAAATTGCATTAAGAAACGTAAACTGTAGACAATCAAATAAATGTGTAGAATAATAATTGGTCACATAGTTTTTCAAATGAGTAATCATAGGAATATCTATAACTTTGGAAATTGCAACTTCTTCAGTGGTAAACAATTCAACATATTTCGTAGTTGTTAACGTTGGTATACATCGAGATAACATGGGACTAGACTTATTTGAAAATTTAAGCATCTTGATCAATCCACAATCTTCCAATTCAGCATCTGGATTTATAGTTGTAGGTAAAAGTCCCATACTTCCAATTACAATTGTCTTTGCCACTAATAATTGACCAGTCATTTCAGCACTAACTTCATTGGTCATTTCGAAAAGTCCCAGTATGTTTTCAATCAATTCACATGTATGTTTTTGATATCTCATTGCATTTTTCAATAATTCTAAATTTTCAATTGATCTAGCTCCTTTTAAAAATTCTGATGAATAAACTTCAAGAAGTCTAACACTACTTAATGAATATATAGCTTGTTTGACCAAAGTTGAGGAACACCAAAGATTTGGTACTTCAATAGACCAAAATCTATATGCACTTATATCAACATTATATGAAAAAAAAGATGCACCAAATTCAATGAAAAATTTCAATAATTTTAATTCAAATTCTGTTATACCCAAGTTAATCGTGAGTGAATTTAGTTTCTTGATTGTTTCACTGGTGAAATTGTAATATGTGTATATATTAGGTACAGGTGGTAAATCATTGAGACTTACATTGCTAGAATTTGATGTAACACTATTGTTTCGACTTTCAATTGTACTGGAATTTGAGACAACACTATTATCACGACTTTGATTGATAACCTTATTGCATATAACTTCTCCAATTTGTTCTTTCTCCATGTGTTCTTCAAATTGTACTTTATTAACTGTAATTTTCTTTCTCGTCTTTCTTTTAGGCTTTGAAGGTTTAACTTCTGGATAAATACATCTTGTATTCCTATGCGAACAATATTCACATCTTGGTTTAACTTCATCACATTTTATTTTCAATCTTTTGCAGTTATAACAACCCAATTTAGATCTTGTTGGTTTTGGTGCATTGGGGTCTTTGAATTTGGTAACACAATTAGATTGTTGTTCTTTGTTGATCATATTGGTTCAAATTAACAAGGGAGACTTGTAATTTTGCAGATCTTAAACTTATCACAACTTGATCTCACAAATATCTGCCTATAACTTCTTTATTGAATCTATTGCTCAACACAAATACTATTATGACCCATATCACTAGATGACTTTATAGATTAAAGGATGGCTCAATTGTAACACGATTCCATTATTAATATCAACTATCAACATAAATCTTTGGTCTTACATAAGCGCTTGTTCCATGATGGAAATATTACGAGATACTTGACATCACAGGACCCCAAAACCCTGAAAAGCTAAAGACAGATATTCGAGTAAAATGACGATACAATTTTAGGAAATTACCGCTAATTATCATATATTTATCCTTTCAGTTCATCTAGCATTTAATCTATCATGTGATTTTTGCTGTTCAAGTTCAAAAGCTGGTGGTATATATGGTTCCTCTTTCAATTGATGCTCTCCAAACATTAACTCCTCCATGGATAATCCAATAACTTTTAATAGCTTGATACTATATGGTAATGTAGAAAATCTTCTTGCAACAACACAGTTATAAACATTCAAGTCAAATTCATCTTCAAATTTACCATTAAATTTGGCAAAACTATAATATTTATAATATTCAACAAATTCATCCCATATACCATATCCAGGTATCAATCTAAAGCATAAGGAAGAACATAATGCACTTAGATAAAATGTTATTTTCAAAGCTGTATGATCCTTATTAGACAGAGCATAAGCAAAATCATCATCTCTTGATACTTTAATCAAAGCTTTATAAAAAGGAATTGGATATCCTAAAACCATTGCTCTACTAGCACAAAGTTCCATCATGGATATAGCATCATAATAAGTCAATTGTGATAAATCGAAAAGATTCCCCGAATGATTTTTCGAAACATAATCTCTTAATTTCTCCACAAACTTAAAATCTGTAATTATTTCCTCTGTAAGTAATTCATCCAATATATAAGAATCTGCATATTTAGTATTTGTCAAATATGGGAAATGTTTCAATAAAAAATTATTAGTCTTCCTTGTAAATTTGAAAAATTCCACAATACCACAATCTTGAAATTTTATAATATTTAAATCAATTTTTTTAGGATGCATTCCAAAACATGCAATCATTATAATTTGTGTTATAACAACTTGACCTGCAAAATCAGGTGAATCATGAATTTTATCATCTTGTGCCAATACAATATCTAATTCTTCTAATGTCTTTGCCTGATGTATAGTGGAAGATTCTAATAATCTAGCAGCTTGATCATTAAAATGATCTTGCATTAATTCAGTTCCATAAGCAGCTAATAACCGTACACTACTCATTGCAAAAATTGCCTGTTTAATTAAATTTGATGACATCCAAAGATTTGGTACATCATTTGACCAAAACTTTCTTGCTTTGGAATCCACATTAAATGTGAAAAAAGTTGGTGCAAAATCAACAAAAAATTTTAATAGTTTCAATTCAAATTTATTAATTGATAATTGTGAAGTCATTGAATTTAATTTTTTGTTAAAATCATTATCAATTGTGGGAAAAACTTGAATTCTAGATTCAATACCAGCTTTAGCTAATTCCATCTGTTTTTTAGTTCTTCTTTTCCTTTTTATTGGTTCAATATTTGTAGGATAAACACATTGTACATTTCTATGATGACAATATTCACAATTTGGTTTAGATTCATCACATTTTATTTTCAATTTTTTACAACGTAAACAACCAAGTCTTGATCTTGTAATCTTTCTAATCACTTGAGGTGATGTGGCAATGACTTTTTGTTTCATCTCTTTAAAGATATCTGGCATCATGGATATATCCACCGGTGGGAAAGACTTATCAGCTAACAATTCCTCCATTTTGTTTTAACTCATTTCATATATAACAACAACACATTGTTAATCTAATCAGCCTTGTTTTTAGTACTTTACACTGATTTAAGTATTGAATTGTGCAACCAATGACCCAAAATTTACTTATTGGCGGGGATTACATAAGCGCACAATAAAATTTAAATCTGAGGGCGTGTGTATCCGAAGTTTTTTGTACATAAATTCTATTTACAAAACACATTTAAAGGGACACCAGTTTCTTCTTTTAATTCAAATTGTCCACCTGGTTTGAGCTCAGATAATGGTAAGCCAATAACCTGTAGTAGGTTGAGATTATAGGGAATTTCAGATGATCTTCTGGCCACAACACAATCATAAACATTTTCATCAAATTGATCTTCAAATCTTCCATGGAACTTTGAGTAGCTATATATCTTATATAACTCCACATATTCATCCCAAATACCATATCCTGGTATTAGTCTAAAGCATAGGGAAGAACATAACGCACTTAGGTAAAAAGTAATCTTCATAGCTGTATGATCTCCACTTTCCAATGCCTGAGCGAAATCATCATCTCTTGATACTTTAACCAAAGATTTGAAAAACGAAATAGGATACCCCAAAGACATTGCTCTACTTGCACATAGTTCCATCATAGATATTGCGTCATAATAGATAAATTGTGAAATATCAAATAAATCTGATGAATGATTCCGTTTCACATAGTCTCGTAGATAATCAATGAATAAAAATTTTGTTATAACATCTGTTGTTAAAACTTCATCCATTTTAAACAAAACTGAATAATTTGAATTGAGTAATAATGGTATATGTAATTGTAAAAAATTGTTTGTACTTCTTATAAATTTAAAACATTCTATAACTCCACATTTTTGAAATTCTATACCTAAATTCACTTTCCTTGGATGAATACCCATACATCCAATCATTATAATTTTTGAAACAACAATTTGTCCTGCAAAATCAATAATATCAGAATCTGTGGTGTTCAACACCGTGTCTATTATATCCAAAGTTCTCTTTATCAAAAGAGAATTTGAACTTAATAATTGTTTAGCTTCCGCTGTGGGTTTTCCATTGATCAATTCTGCAGAGTGTAACTCTAATAAACTAACACAACTAAATGCAAAAATGGATTCTTTAATTAATTTAGACGTATTCCAAAGATTAGGAACATCTTGAGACCAAAATTTTTTTGCATGTAAATCAATGTTATAAGTGAAAAAAGTTGGACCAAAATCAATGAAAAATCTCAATAATTTCAATTCAAATCCATCAATACCCATTTGAGAAGTCATTGAATTTAATTTTTTCATATAATCATCTGCAAATCCAACTCTTAAGAATTGTTTTGATAGTAAATTTGATGCTTGAGCATTGGCTCTGGCCAATTCAATCTGTTTTTTAGTTCTTCTGTTTCTTTTTATAGGTTCTAATTTATCAGGATATTCACATGGTGTCCTTTTATGTGAACAATATTCACAACTAGGTTTAGCTTCATCACATTTGATCTTTAGTCTTTTACAACTGATACAACCTTTACGGGATCTTTTGGGTTTATCTAATTCCTTTTGAATCATTCCGTTACTTACCATAGATCAATCACAAGCTATTTATATTCAATCACAACATCATCAAGCTGCCATACATTTATAAACAAATTGACTGCTTGTGCAACGGGACATTTGATGTTTAATTAATTGAGCTTTAATGCATTACATAAGCGCGTTATAAAGATAAAGACGGGTTTAACTTTTGACGGGGTTAAAAGATATGGTTTACTACTTTACATATCGTTCATTTACTATTAACATGGATTATGGGACTACTGACTTTGCAATTCACCATTGGAGCAGATCTGTGTGATGGGTATTCTATGAACTTGGACACTCTTCTTATCTTCATTTTTGGGTACAGTTTTAGACTTTTCATTTTGTTTTGTTATTCTTTTGGATGGTTTGTTCTTTAAGGCATCTTTAGGATCAGGATAAACGCATTGAGCACCTCTATGTTCACAGTATTCACAATTTGGTTTACCTTCATTACATTTGATCTTTAACCTTTTGCATCTTAAACAACCAAGTCTTGATCTTTTCAATTTTGGTATGGTACTGTCCTGATGGTTTATCAAATCTTTAACAGATACTTTCCCACCATTATAGTTGATATTTGGAGGCAGTATGGGTATTCCCAATTTTGTGGAGTCGAATGATGAACCGTCAATAACGATATATGAATTGTTCAGACGTGTTTCAGTCATGAGTCTTTCAATCAAACAGGTCCCCAAACCTTCCCAACAACCTTGAAAAGTAAAATATGGTTAAACACCCATCATTATATAGACCCTCTTTATCACCATCCATCAACCGTGTATCCCATTGGCAATAGTGAAAACTTGTCAGAATATCCATATGCGCTCACGTAAGCGCAAAATTAACCATCAATATGCCTTCATATTTTTTACCATTTCCCAGCCACAACTTGTTACAAGTATCCGATACTAATTAATTGTTTGATTTTAGTAATGCTTCTTCGTTATAAGTTCATTCAATCCGAAGTGCTAAAGTTCAACAGTTTATTGGAGAACCAAGAGATCTCAAACCCGTTGTATGCACTATTTTTCGTATAATACGATTCTTCTGCACTCACCATAAAAAATACGAGCGGTGATATTATACCACCAATGACAATTCAGATATCCAGATTCCACAGTAAATTGTATCGGTGTGATTATTGATACATTGATACTGTCCAGCAAATCCTTGTGTGAATAATATTCCCACATGTGTCTGAGAGGGAAGTCCAATAGGCGATCTTTAGCACTCATTTTACCAATCACTGGTGCTCAATATGTGAACAAACGCTTATATCACGGATAATAGACCTTTATTGGAGAAATTAAATTTATGAGTCCATAGAGACAAGAAACAATTGATAGTCTTGAAGAATCTGGTATCATTTATCAGTGATTGGTGATGGTTTAAAGCGGGAGTTATGAGTATACCTTCATTTCTTATCACCGTCCATAGCTCTATGAAGAATCAACGTTGAGTGCCAAGGCTCAGCCCAAAAATGTCAATTGTGTCAATGTATATCAAACAAACAGGAAAGGGCTTAGTTTATATATATTTTGCAGTCTTCATCAACTAAAGGCTCTTTTATAACACGCTGACTCAGCGCGCGATATAAACTGGCGGTGATATTTCATCAAGTGCATCAAATTAATGGATTTAATATTACAATCTCCGTTGAAGACAAATTTTAATTTCAGCCCCGTGAGACCAGCGTTAGATTGTTGATTGAAATGTATATAAAAGAGACAAGATGGCCTGTGTTTGGAAATATTGTCTCATGATAATATTGATATCATCACATTCCAAATCAATCAAAACTTAATATGTATTCAATATTTAAACCTTGGCAAATCGTTTCAGCCGTTGAGATTGGCTTTTTCTTTATTTTACTTTCAGCTTCAATTTATCCATCGATAATCATCATCAAGAGAGGCTCCAAATTTTCATGGTTCTTCATTAGATACTATCTATTACTCTTGACTAAAATCGCAAGTGGTGCCCTGGCTATTGGATTCATTCATAATACAACCTCGAAAAACACAATCATTGCTGCATCTGTTCTAAATGTCGTTGGTTCTGGTATATTGTTGATGTTATTGATATTTACAATAAAGTATATTGATCTACATGAAAACTTGGAGAAACAAGAACGATTATTATCTCAGAAAAAATCTAAAAAAAGTATCCTAAGATTTGAAATCACATCTTCAGAATATTGGGAACAAGTTATGGAATTACTAGTCTTGGTATCTATTGCAATCAATTCTGCTGGTTCAGGTATGATTAGTTCTAATTTGACAAAAGCCAAAGGTTTAATGGAAGCTGGTTCAATTCTTTATATATGTGTTGTGTTAATCATTACTGCTTTATTATTTCATAAATTTAAAACCCAGAGAGGAATAATGTCATCTTTCAAGAAAACCATCATGTCTTTATGTTCATTAATTACTCCATTTTTATTAATAAGAATGATATATACCGTATGTGGTGCATTTGGATTAAAGATTACTAATGGGTCAAATTATTTTGAAAATGGTAGTAAATTTACATTCTTATTTGGTGATTGGAAATATTATACATTTTTGGGATTCATGGAGGAATGTATTTGTTCATTAATATTCCTTTCTATTGCAATTGTTATCTATTTAAAAGAAAATGAAACCAAAATTGATGAAACTTCAAGTGATTTAGATAATGTTTCGGAATCTTCAACAAAATCAAGAGAGGTATAGATTAATTAGAAAACTTGTAATAAGTTCATGATATTTGAAACACTTTTGTAGTCATTCGTATATATGCTTTTCAATATACAAATCCAAAGATTGATCTAAAATGTTTTGACACTTTACTTGGCTTGATTTGCTTTGTTCTATACATTTAACTTCATAAAGATGTACAAGATCACACAACGGAAAAGCATCAATTCCAATAGAAAACCCAAGCCACAACTCTTCATGACCTTCACTGCCATATCCATCAATTTAATCATTAGATAAATACCATTTGTAAATCCATACTTCACCCAGATGACTAAGCGCCTGAGTGTACTCTCACTTTATCGTGCATATAAACTGCGGTTAAATCAACCATATATCACTTGAATCTCAATGAAAAGTAGTAATACTACGAAGACTTAAATTAATTAGAGGTCATGCTGGGTATTTAAAATTCTTTTCAAAGCCTTCAATTGCTCAAAAGAATGGTGTATAAGTAGTCGTTAAAAGTACATGAACTAATTAGATAATTAGATATGTGATTTTATAATGAAAACATCAAATCATGTTCTCATTCAATCAATGGAAAATCGTCTCATGTATCGAAGTTGCTTATTATTCAATTGTTTTCCTGACTTCAATTTATCCATGTTTCATCTTTTTTCAAACTCATTCAAAATTTCGTTGGTTCTATATAAGATACTATTTACTCCTCTTAACCAAGATAATTGGTGGTGCACTTACTATAGCTTATACTAAATCCACTAAACAAATAGGTCTAGCAATTGGTTCATCATCATTAAATGTCGTGGGTACAGGTCTTATCTTAATCTTATTAATCACCGTGATTAAAAATATTGATTCATATCATGATGAGATGAATAAACGACCACATTCGAAAAGTATAATTAAAAATTTAGTTTCACAAGATTATACAAAGACAACAAGTTGGGAGTATTTATTAGTCAAGCTTGTTATTTTAGCATTGATAATTAATGCTATTGGGTCTTCTATTGTTAGTGCTCAACCTAAAGTTGCTAAAGGATTAATGACCGCTGGTGCATTGATTTATCTAATCACTCATATCATGATGATGGGACTTTTAGGATATTTAATCAAAAGAGAGAGTTCATTGTTAAGCATGAGAAATTATAAATTCATTGTGTTAATTCTTTGTGCCATATTGTGTCCGTTTTTGTTAGTTAGAATGGTTTATGGAGTTTGCAGTGCATTGACATATAAAATAATTACCAATGATGAATTCTCTGTGAGTAAATATACTTTCCTTTTTGGTGATTGGACTTATTTTACATTTTTAGCATTTATGGAGGAATGTATCTGTACTGGGATCTTATTGATTATATCATACGTTGTATTGATGGATCGAAAAAAAAGTGTCGATACTGAAATCTATTCCTACGATAAATAAACAGATATACTGAAAGTATATTTTTCTAGTATACATCAATAAAAATTCTATAAATATATTGAGAATTGAATATTTTAATCTAAATTTTGAAGTTTCCCTCTATTTTAATTCTTGGTATCATCTGATGGTTTAATACCAATACCATTAACATTTCTAAACATTCTAACACCATTTTCACCTTCAACGAATTGACAAGTTCTCATAACTTTCCATAAACTAATCCACATGTTTTCACCATCATAACGATAATGATCTTTCATAACTTTTTTAATAGCTTCAGTAGCTTCTCTAGCGTTATAAAATGGAATTCTTGAAACGTAATGATGTAAAACATGAGTCTCAATAATATCATGGAAAATATGTTGACCAATAAACCCAAAATTTCTATCAATTGTAGCAGCAGCACCTTTAGCGAAAGTCCATTCTTCAGCATCATAATGAGGCATTGTTGGATCGGTATGTTGTAAAAATGTGACAAAGACTAACCAATGGTTAACCCATAAGAATGGGATGAACCAATTGATAAAAGCTGACCAAACACTAAAATGTTTACTCCATAGGTAAACAACAGTGAATGTTGTTAACATACCAATATCTGAAAGAACAATATACCAATAATCTTTAGCATCGAAAATTGGAGAAGATGGGTTAAAATGAGATCTACCAATAGCTGAATGATCCTTATGAGGTTGACCAGTGGCATTTGTAGTTAAATATAAATGTAAACCACCAAGTTGTTGGAAAAGTAGAACCAAAAAGGTATAAATTGGAGTTTCTTCAGTGACTTCAGAGATTTTATTTGCATTTTTAACTTCCAGATATTCTTCCTTAGTGTATGGAATGAAAACCATATCTCTTGTTAAATGTCCAGTGGCTTTATGATGCTTTGAATGACTGAATTTCCATGAGAAATATGGAACTAATAAATATGAATGTAAGATCCAACCCACAGTGTCATTAACCCAACCGTAATCACTGAAGGCACCATGACCACATTCATGAGCCAAAATCCAAAGACCAAACCCGAAAATACCTAATAAATAAGAGTGAACCCCCCATAGAACAAATCTCACAGCGGTGTTGTCCACTAATGGGATATATCTATAACCAATGTTACCAATGATGGTCATGGCTAAGATATCTCTAAACACGTAAGATAAAGATTGTAATAGTCTTCTTTCATAACAATGCTTTGGAATGGCGCTAAGGATATCCTTGATGGTATAATCTGGAACGTTAAACACGTTACCATGGGTATCAATGGCTTGTTTTGGAGTAGAAGACAACGTGGAAACGTTACCGCTCAATTTTGTTGGTTTTAAATCTTGAGCACCATCTTGATTCTTGAAATCAGAACCAGAAGCCAAAGTTTGCACAGATGAAGCCATTATGGGGATAATGATAAAGAATAAGAGCGCTAAACCTGTTTAATAGTGGTTGGTAAAAGAGTGGGAAGCTACAAGGACTGGAAATTTTAATTTTTTTCATATGCGTTGATCCAAGGGATCGGTATCTTGCATATGATTTGATATTTGCAAAGCTGAAATTTTTTCTTTTGGGCTTCAAGGCTCAAGGCCAACAATTTTCAAACCCCCCAGAATTAACACGGAAACAAGAAACCAACCACAGCGGAAAACAGGTCAGCAGTAAATACGGGTGTCCTATTGGCACAGCAAAGGGAGCCCCGAGCCACAGAGAATCTGTGGAAATAATAACGACTTGTATTATTGTTGTTTACTGTCTGGAAATAAACTTCAACGGTTGGTGAACACACTCCCACGATTTGCCCATCCCACAGTGGAAAGTTCGTTGAGCCCAGTCTCGTCTCGCCCTTTCATCATATCCGTCAAGCTGATCAAATTGATATCGCTGGGTAATAACTAGGCCGGGATCGGGTAGGCTGGGGCTCATCAACCAACACAACTTGGAGAATTAAAAGTGGTACCTTTCCAAAGCCAGCTAAGAAAAGGACTATCAGCTATCAGACATAAATATTCGGCCACTTGTTTAAACAGTTCAGGCCCTCGCTTCACGTTTCTTTCCCTATTTCAAACTTTTCGCGCACATATGAAAGTTTCTGCTGGGCAGTGAGAACTCTAATTTGGAATGCAGTGCATCGAATTCAAGATTTAAAGCTATCTAAATAAACTTGACACACTTTCGATAACTACCAAGTAGCTTAATGAAGTTAGATTTACCGTTTCAGTGATAATTTATGCAAAAAATTAGCTAAAATTAGCAAAAAAGAAATGCACTCACGCTGGGGGTCGAACCCAGAAACTTCTGATTAGAAGTCAGACGCGTTGCCATTACGCCACGCGAGCTTCCTTGAAAGTTGAAAAATCTCTGAAATCTCAAGTCACTATCTAATTACTAAAGAATTATGTAATTTATGCTGGGCGAACCAGATTTTTGAATCTGATAAACAAATATGTTGTTTGTCTTGTCTTCTACATTATTAAAGCCCTTCTGCTTATATGTTGTGTGTGTCATGTTACTAGATCTCTGATTGAAGATCTTGTAAATGATCCGGAAGATCGACAAGCTTTATTCTTACCCTAGACGTTTTTTGGCATTCATTCAATTCAAGATAGTTGTGTTTGGGATGATCTAATTGAAAAACGATAATGTGCCATTTATCATCCTGCTAACTGTTCAAACCAATTCTTTAAAAAGAGCTGGCTTACGCATGTGGATATTCATCATCCGATACCACTCAAATTTGCATTGCAAGAGGTGATTTTCAACTCATCATCATGCCAATTGGGACCTGCGCTGCTGGCGAGAAACCTTGAGTGAATAAGAAATGGTGATTCATTATTTGATGGCTTGAGAAATAACCCCTTATCAGTTGAACCTCGATAAAAAGTTTACGCGGGATTATATACACCCATCCTAAATACGATGACGACTACTCATCCAAATTTCACAGTGCATCAAGTCAAGGTGGTACAGAATGCATTTAGTTCTGACAAAATGATTCACAAAGAAAGAAGGATTATTCCATGAATTATGAAAATGATTTCGCTGAGAAAGAACTTTTTCAGAAAAAAGATTAAGATAAGGATAGCTAAATTTAATCATCTATGAATTATCGAGGGCTGGAAAGGTTTACTCCAAAGGGCATCATTGCTTTACTATTGAATTCAAAATCACAAAATGGGACAAGACGAATTATCGGCAGATTTAGCTGTTTTTCAAACAAACTTACCGCTTGTGACTTAATTCTACGTTATTTGGATAGAATCTCATTGAAGTAATATGTGCCAAAAAAAAAGTATCTGAGCAGCTTCAGTACAATAAGACCATAGCACTTCTGCGCTGCCAAGGGACCCCTATTTTATCCACTATTCTTATTATGTCGTTATCATCTCAAAGTTTTGGCTATTTAATTAAGGTAATGTGCAATGAAGATCATCGTGAGGAATGTATTGATCATAAGAAGCTATCTGATATGTGAAAAATTAAAAATCGAGTCAATCGAGGTGTGAATGGAGGCTATTCCTAAACCAGCAAAAATATATTGTGCTGGATTGCTAGTTATAATCATTGACTCGATTGATTCATTAGTTGCCCTTTTCTCACATTAAATCATTGTCTCACCTATTGTCAAGAGAGAGCAAGATTTCCAAATTATAATTCACTCAAAATGTAATCAATTCTTCAAACAGTGAGGTCCAAATTAATTCAAGAAAAGCTGTTACTTTCAAATATTCACAAAATTGGGGCTTTCAAAGTGGTGTTTGAGCAAGGTCTCTGTTTATTATTTTTCAATAAATTTAAAACTGATAATGAAGCAGATGTTGATATTTATGAAACTCAATTCCAAATCATCTGATAGAATTTTGCAATATTATATTTAAAGGAGTACTTAACTTCATGCAGAACATTGCAAATATAAGATCACATATCATATCATCCAATAATGACAAATGTGGAACATAATTTCATTACACATCATGGCGGACTTCCAAACAAGACCAATAAATATTTAGAAAATGATGCAGCTTAATACTCGAGATGAATCATTTAATCAAATACATAATTACACACCGCTATCCTTGAACAATTCTCATCATTATGGTATCTTTAAAGATAAGGGGTCCTTTTAAAATTGCTTCTCGTCAATCATAAATCATTCATCATCAACCAGCAATAAAATATCCATAATCTAAGTCCTAATCTGGGAACAAATATAATTACAACTTTCAATTTGTGTGATGCAGTGATCAAACTAAAGTCATTTTATACTTCGAGAAATCATTGACTTTCACAATACCTCATAGTTATCGCAAGAGAAACCGTCTCAAATAGCTGCTGGATGTGATGTCTTGATCGCACCTACAAGCCATTCAAACAATGAAGCCTCTGAGCACGGCTAGCCGCTACAATATTCTCGACAATTTTCATGACTTTGATTTCATTTAATTGCGTCTTGAAAAACCAGCTAGATTCACTTTTTCTGCAATATCGACTGGAAAAATTTTTTTGATGGTTTGCATTGGAATCTATTTGATAAAGAAATGGTGATAGAGGATCGTGCTGATATATGCTTTTAGCTCTTATATATTTATTTTGATATTGGACTCATCTCATTCATGGAAGTTGGCATGTTGTACATGATAATATCCTAATCTTTCTGATGTTCATCTTAATTCTGGGTTAATTGTCTCACCAGTCAATAAATCTTCGACTATTTTGCTGAAATGCAATCCCCAAAATCAAGGAATTTCATAAAAGTACCTATAAGTTGTCGCGTTGCGGATCAAATACAATTTGAATTATTCATCATCTTCATATCAATTAATTTTACTAACTTAAAGCATACTACTTATATTATATCTCGCATTTACATCATTACTTATATCAATTATGTGCATGATACCTTAATCAGATCTCAAATTAGTTTACACTAGTGTTTGTTTGAATTTTATCTTACTGTGAGCGCTTAATCTATAGATCCACACGTATATAAGAACGTGGATCACCACTTCTAATTCATAGATTGACTCATGATTAATACACATCGCGGCAAATCTGATTAAAATTTACTGTATTGATTATATTTAATATATTATGTATACGTTGATACTATTTGAAAATAAATTTATTATTGAGATTAGATCAATATCTTTATTATAATATTGCCAAACTATTGTATATATTAAACCATTATAGTCCGCGACAGCTTAAGTCTTTTTAAAAACCTGATAAATTAAATATTATATATAGCTGTACTTGCAGATAAACCTATAGATAGCCTATAGCTTATATGGATCGAATTTATCTTAATATTTTTTTTTAATTTTTTTCTAATATATATCAATACGTAATATTAAGTTATTTAATTCTAAATTCGTTTAATTAATTAAATATATATAATTGAATAATTTAGACTTTTCCCTTTTATAATATTAAAATTAATATTATAAGTCATGGATTAAAGAGTCGCCTAATTCGCTCTCTTTTGAATTGTATTAAATATTAATTATATACATGGAAATATATTATTTTTTTTTTTTTTTTTTTTATATAATAAATCAACATGACGTAATATTAAGTTATTTTCTAAACACTGTTTATAATGTACATATATATTATATAAGCATCATTTTAGAGCTTGACCTTAATATTTGGGAGAAAGAGTCGAGTTACTTTAATTAGTTCTCTAATTTAATGTGAATTGACGTATTTTTTTTTTTTTAATTTTCTAAAATATCAATTTGTAATATTATTAAGTTATTTTCTAAATACTGTTTATGTACATAAGCAGCGCATCATTTTAGAGCTTGACCTTAATAGTTGGGAATTGAGAGTTACTTTAGTTCTCTTTGTGAATTGTAATAATGGAGATCTTGATGTTATACATGTGTTTTGAATGTGTTCTCTTTTCGTCATTTTTTTTTTTTTTTTTCTAAATCAATGTAATATTAAGTTATTTTCTAAATACTGTTGATGTACATAAGCATCATTTTAGAGCTTGACCTTAATATTTGGGAAATAAGAGTTACTTTAGTTCTCTTTGTGAATTGTAATAATGGAAATCTTGATGTTATATGTGTTTTGAATGTGTTCTCTTTTCGTCATTTGGATGTGTTAGGTGCTAAAGATGGTTGCCCATTTTTCAACAATCAGATTAATCTTTGCATTAACTCAGCGTTCTCTGATGTTGGTTGTCTTTATATGATTAACATTTCCAGTTGTAACCCTATTCGTAACACTTTACTCATCTGTGATATTGAATGATAAAATTAGATTTTGAAAGATAATATTTGATTTATCTCTCAATGTAGCAATGGTAAATCTCTGTAGTAGTTGGTTGTGGAGCGCTTGATATTGATGAACCACTTCTTAATGTCACATGACTTTCACGTGAGACTGTAAGCCCGATTCGGAAAACAGGGTGTTGAAACTTTTCAAAGCAAAGCTCGCGTGGCGTAATGGCAACGCGTCTGACTTCTAATCAGAAGATTCTGGGTTCGACCCCCAGCGTGAGTGCATTTCTTTTTTTTCAATTTTCAAAATTTTTTACCTTATGAAGTCTTGTGTCGAGATAAAATTTGTTCATTTTTTCAGTATAGGCCAGCTTTCAAGTGAATTTATAGTTTGATGGTCTACAAGACGTTCTAGTCTACTTATTACAGTTGTGTCTTGATGGATCATGAGCTTATAGCTTGATGAATTTTTAAAATAACTTTTTCACCAGATCTCGGTAAAGCCACGCCGAGGTAAAAACTTAAAACCGTATGCATACTGAAAAGTCACTTAAAGATCTAGGATCGTGGACTATGTTGACTTGCTTTTGCAACAATATTGGCCAGTCTGCTATGTTCCAAGTCCTGAAGGCAAGCCAATAAACCTTCGTGATGCAAATAGTGTTTTACAATTCGTAGGAATACCGAAAACCTTGATATGCATACAAGCAACTGATCAAGCTGAGAGAAGCCACTGATAAGTCAGAAGCATTGGTGCTTCAAACTTCACTGAAAAGTACTCACAAAGAGCTATAGACGAGACCGGAGACTGGGGTTGAACCAGTGCTTGACCAGATTGAATTACACCCTTGGTTAAATCAAAAGGAGCTGGTGAAATTTGCGGATTCAAAAGGTATTAAAATCGAAGCTTGGTGTAAAAGGAGGACCACTAATTGAAGAACCCAAAGTCAATGAGCTTGCAGAAAAATATAAAGTCTCTCAGAATGTTATACTGAATGGAATAATTGTTATTCCCAAGTCTTCAAATGCTGAAAGATTGAAAACATTCGTTGAAATGGCACCTCTGACCATCGAAGAGCTAGCTTCATTGGATCAATTAGTGCTTGAAAACCTCAAGAGGTGTTGTTGATGACTGGGGCGTAGGCTTGGGCTTCGAGCATTGAAAATCAAAGTTCTCTTGGATGTTATAAATACATTATAGTTGTAAATTGGCCGGAAGCTCAAAAGCAAAGATTATTAACAATATATGCAAAGATTCTAGTATCAAATTCTTTGTAAAATACTGCAAATCATCGTAGTGTTTGTGCTCTATGCAAGTGTCGATAACTTGATCGAGATCAGGATCTACGCTCTTCGTCATAGAATCATATTGCTTCTGTATACAGAGAAACAGAAGATCCCAAGCCACAGAGAATACCCAAGGTAATTGTGAGTGCAATACAGATATAATGAGCTGTTGATTTCATACGATTTGAGAGATCTCTGCACATTGACACGTTAATAATAGTCCAGACTCACTCTTTGAGTTTAATCACTATAAATTTTTCTTCATGAATGAAATTAATTGAATCATTATTAGGTATCAGAATTATAATCACACTGAAGCAAGGATCTGGTTGTTGCATCTTGGAGAGAAATCCATCGAAGTCATACCAACACAGAAGTAATGCTCAAGAAAGTTATTTCACTTTTACCAGCTTAGAATGAGCCATGTGATCGGTATTTGAAGCTAAATGTAAAGGTGGAGCATTTTTAGTTTGATTAAGTGCTAAGCAAAGCTTATTTTGATCTATGCTTCGAACATGTAAAGAACAAAGTTCATATAGTACTTGAATACTTGAATGCTTAATTTGCTGCTTACATCTAAATATGGAATCTTTCCTAAAATGGACCTTTTTTATTTGCTTACATAATCTAATGTGTGCGAACTTGGTATTTCAGTGATTTTCTCACCTCAACGAAGCTCGCGTGGCGTAATGGCAACGCGTCTGACTTCTAATCAGAAGATTCTGGGTTCGACCCCCAGCGTGAGTGCGTTTCTTTTTTGCCAAATTTGGCCAATTTGAAGAAGAACGTCTACCAAAATGTATGGAGAAAGTCTACATAAAGCTATTACCAAAGAAAAAGTCAAAACAAGAGCTTAAAAACTGGAGACCAATATCACTACTAAATACAACTGTGAAGC
>JAKTWT010000163.1:0-45388 GCA_030582155.1 Hansenula lynferdii | reverse complement strand
CACTTTCAATAGCAGTCTTGATACTTTGTTGTTTAATAACTTCAGGTTCCCAAATTCCATATTTATTCATATCAACAATTTTACCATCTTCACCATCAATACCAAAAGTATAATCACCTTTTGCATGTTTAGCTCTTAATTGTGATAATAAACGAATTGGATTTCCACCAGCATTTTGTATTAAAGTTCTTGGAATAACTTCAAAAGCATCAGCAACAGCTTGATATGGCCATTGTTGAATTCCTTCAATAGTTTTAGCCTTTTCACTTAATTTAACAGAAACAGCCATTTCAGTTGCACCACCACCTGGTGATAAACTTGGTTCAAATATAACATTACGAGTAACAGCCATTGCATCTTGTAAATTTCTATCAATTTCATTTAAAATATCTTTTGATGGACCACGTAATACCACAGTACATGCTTGAGGATTAGAACAATTTGTTAAATATGAAAAATATTCATCACCAATTTGTTCCACTTTAAATAATCCACATCTAGTACCAATATCAGATTCACGTAAATCTTCAACTCTGTTTACAATTGTTGCACCTGTTGCTCTTGAAATACGATTATTATCTGATTTTTTAACTCTTCTTAAAGCGGTAACACCACCTTTTAATAAATAATGTTGAGCTAAATCTGAAACACCTTTTTCAGTTAATACTAAATCTGGTTTAAATTGTAAAATTGTATCACAAATTTGTTTAACTTGTTCTTCTTCAATTTGTAAAATTCTATTCCAATCTTCTTCTTTAGTAATTTCAATATTTGTTTGTGATTCACCCTTTTTGTATTCTAATGGACAATCTAACAAAATGATCTTTGGGTTTTCTATATGTCTTCTCATTTTTGGATGTGTAACGTCTTTATTTAATAGTACACCTTGTAAAACTTCACTATCTTCAATTTCACCACCTGGGATTTTTTCCACACGAACATATCTCTTTGTATCAATTTCCTTATGACCATGACCATCATCAATCAATACAGTTTTAACTGCTTGTAATGATAATCTACACATTAAATCTGACCATTTGTTAACATATTTTGTACCAATTGAAGCACTAATCAATTTGATCATGGCTTCTTCATTTTCAATATCAATTGGTATGGAGACCTGATGGATGATCTCTAGGGCATCACTCAATGCCTGTTTCAATGCTTGGATAATGATAACAGGATGGATGTTCTTTTCAATGTAAGGGAATGTTTGAGCCAAGATCTCACCAGCTAATATTATAACAGTTGTGGTACCATCACCAACTTCTTCATCCTGGGTTCTACTCAACTCAATCATGGACTTCGCAGCTGGATGCGCAACATCAATCTCTCTTAGGATGGCATGTCCATCATTTGTCAAGACAATCCCACCCATTGGATCTAAAAGCATCTTCAACATGGCTTTTGGCCCCAAACATGTTCTGATGATGTCCGAGACGGCCTTCGCAGCTGTGATATTCGAGACCTGTGCCTGACGGCCCGTTTGTCTCTCTGAAGAGGTGTTCATGAACACCACTGGAGCTTGCATTGTTTGATCTTGTTATTATGTGTTTTGTTGTCTATTTGCCTTCAGATCAAATGTTTGAAATTATTTCAACGTACTTTTTTTTTTCGCGTTGGTCGGAAGTCAGAAAATGGAAAATTGAATTCCGAGGTGCTATATATTTTTTTCAGTATAAACTACGTTTGAAATTGTATGAATTGAATTAAAGGTGGTATAAAGATAAGGAAAATTAGACAAGATGGGTGTTGTGTGAGTGTTAATTGTGCTGTTTTGTGATGTCAATACTAACCATTTAAGGGAAAAAATCAACCAGATTATGGAAGAGTTGGCTCGTACTCAGAAAAACAAGGCAACAGAGTATCATATTGGGTTATTAAAGGGTAAATTAGCACGTTATCGTCAACAATTATTGGAACCACCTCCAGGATCATCTTCATCTGCTGGTACTGGGTTTGAAGTGCAAAAATCCGGAGATGCTAGAGCTGTATTGATTGGGTTCCCATCTGTGGGTAAATCATCATTTTTATCAAAAATTACCAAAACAAAAGCTGAAGTTGCAAGTTATGCATTTACAACATTAACATCTGTACCAGGTGTATTAGAATATCAAGGTGCTGAAATTCAAATTGTGGATTTACCTGGTATTATTAGTGGTGCTTCCGAAGGTAAAGGTCGTGGTCGTCAAGTTGTTGCCACGGCTAAAACAAGTGAATTAATTGTTATGGTATTAGATGCAACAAAATCTACAGAACAAAGACAAATCTTGGAAAAAGAGTTAGAAGCTGTCGGTATCAGATTAAATAAACCAAAACCAAATATTCATTTTAAACAAAAGGCTTCAGGTGGTGTTAAATTAAGTTTTACATCACCACCGAAAAATCTTGATGAAAAAATTGTTCAAGGGATCCTTAGAGATTATAGAATTCATAATGCAGATGTCCTTGTAAGAGATGAAAATGTTACAATTGAAGATTTTATAGATATTATTAATGATTCTCATAGATCATATATTAAATGTCTTTATGTTTATAACAAGATTGATGCAGTTTCATTAGAAGAAACTGATAGAATTGCAAGAGAACCAAATACAGTTGTTATGAGTTGTGAAATGGGACTTGGTATAGATGATGTTGTTGAAGAAATATGGTATCAATTAGATTTATTGAAAATATATACAAAAAGAAGAGGAGTTGCAGTTAATTTTAATGATCCAATGGTTGTTAGAAATAATAGTACAATTGAAGATATTTGTAATTCAATTCATAAAGATTTTAAAGATCATTTTAAATATGCATTAGTATGGGGTTCATCTACAAAGCATAATCCACAAAAATGTGGATTAACACACCTTATTGATGATGAAGATGTTGTATCTATTGTGGCAAAATAATCTATATACATGATGTTTATTTTTGAATACCTCTTTTTTGTAAGAAATCTTTAGCTTCATTAATCTTTGTAGCAATATATGGTGAACCACCTTTATCTGGATGATTTGCCAACATAATTTTTCTATGAACTTCTTTTAATTTTTTCTTTGTTAATGTTGTTTCTCTTAAATTTAAAATTTGTAAAGCTTCTTTAGCTGTCATTTTTTGTCCAAATCCACCTTTATAAAAAGCCTTCCCATTTATACCTGGTTGAGATGATTTAAAACGACCTGCGATGAAATATGCAAGGAAAAACCCACCTATAGAGGTCAATATTGGATGATTACCCATTGTAGTTAAAGATTTATCAAAATAAAAATCAATACTACCTTGTTGTGGAGTGACATTTTGTTGTGGATTCTGTTGTTCTTGTTGTTGTTGATTTGGGTCGTTGAAAGTTATCTGCTGTGGTGGCTGTTGTTTTTCACCGGGGATAGGCAGACTTGGGATATCAATAGACTGTGACATGGTGTGGTTGATCTTGATTATATTATAATTCAATTGATTAATATAACGTTGATTAGTTTTTTCAATAAAAAATCGAAATGCGAAAATAGCCGAATCCGGAAATTCCCGGTTTCGGAAAGGTTAGTTTCTCCGGCCCGATGAGTTTTTTTTCGCGAAAAGAAATTTATTTTTATAAAATTTTTATACTATATAGATAAGTTTACTATATACAATATTAGACAGCATCCACAATGAGAGTCTATTCATGTCATTTCTGCTCGTCACCGGTGTACCCGGGACATGGGATCAT
Organism: Hansenula lynferdii; assembly: GCA_030582155.1. Taxonomy (NCBI): domain Eukaryota; kingdom Fungi; phylum Ascomycota; class Saccharomycetes; order Phaffomycetales; family Wickerhamomycetaceae; genus Hansenula; species Hansenula lynferdii. The sequence continues at coordinate 41,694 of JAKTWT010000163.1, read as the reverse complement.
GTTTGTGCGTAACGATGCGAAGGAGTTCAGATTCTGTCGTTCCAAGTGTCACAAGGCTTTCAAACAACGTCGTAATCCAAGAAAATTAGGATGGACAAAGGCATTTAGAAAAGCTGCTGGTAAAGAATTAGCTGTTGATTCTACTTTAACATTCAGTGCTAGAAGAAACGTCCCAGTGCGTTATAATAGAGATTTGGTGGCCACAACGTTGAAAGGTATGGCTAGAGTGGAAGAAATTAGACAAAAACGTGAACGTGCATTTTATAAGAATAGAATGAAGGGTAATAAAGAAAGACAATTAGCATTAGATAAGAAATTAGTGGAGAGTAATCCAGAATTATTAAGAATGAGAGATGTGGAAATTGCAAAGAAATTAGCAAGAGATGAAGCAAGAGAGGCAAGAGCTGCAGAGGAACAAGATGAAGATATTGAAGATGAAGAAGATGAAGATGAAAGTGAAAGTGAAATGGATATTGAAAGTGAAGAAGAATCCGAAGATGAGAAAGTTAAACAAAAAGTCTTGCTTAAAAACAAGAAACGTTCCAAACGTGTATTTTAGTCATTAAACTTATAGGTAGGTCATGTATATTAATCTTTATATTAGAATTCTGTTTTTGTAGATTCACCATTTTTATATAATTTTGGTTTTATTTGTGCATTTGAAGGTAATTTTTTGAAAACACCAATAAATCCACCACCAACAACTCTTGAACCAACTTTTGGACGACAAACAATTCCAATTTCATCAATTGCTCTAATATTTGCATAACGAACATCCCATGCCTGTAGGCCACCACCTATACCTGGTTTCATTTCTATTGTATTGGTATGAGATAATTTGATTTCACCTTTACTTTCTCTGATTTTAGCAATTACATCTATAATTTGTGTTACTGAGGGACAAAACACAATTAATGGAGCATCTTGTTTTAAATGTTGTGAGATTGTACCAATTTCATTTTGAATATTGGGCATATCTAAGAATGCACCACTAAGAAATCCATCACCTTCCGGTTCTTTACCCCATGTTTGCCATTTAGCACTGTTTTTCTCCAACCAATAACTAGGTGATTTAGACATGTGGAAATAAACATCATCTTTATACACACCTCTTTTGAAATTCTCCACAGTGGTACGACCTCTCTTGAGATGATGGTCACTACAATCAATAGAATGTAATATCCCACCTCTAACACCAAACTTCTTCAAGAAGCAATTCGTAGGGTGGATCTTGGAACATATAGCCAATGCTAGTGAGCCGTGTCCTGTACCAGCCTCCAACAACTGCACAGGTGAGCCCTTTATCTGGTTATTCTCGTCCAATTCTGGATAATCCCAGTGGAAATCCGCAAGATTCACCAAAGCAGCAGCATCATACGGGTATATAGGCTGTGCATCTCTTTTCCCCAGCGTTATATAGTCCTCCAGCGAGGCCTGTGTCACGATGAAAGACAGTCTCTCGGTGTTGTTCTTCACCACAGACCGAGACTTGAGATCAAACAGCTCATCGTGCAAGACATGGCCTTCGTTAACATGCGTTTTCCCACCTTTTTCCAGAGGCTTTGTCAGCCAGTACTTGTCAGCTCTCACGACTGAGCGTATCAGCGCGATATCTCCGGGCCTAAACGTGGAAATCCATCTTTTCGCTAGCATTTTGGTTTTTGGTGTTTCTCTATATAAAATAAAAGTCGTGATGTTTTTTTTTCGTGATGTATAAAAACAAAACAAACTAATGTATCAAAAGCCATGTTTTTGGTGACGGATATTGATGAGCTGAAGAGGCTATATAGGCCCAATGACACGGTCAGAGTGCGCGTCTGGGGCACTGTGCAGGACTTCAACCCACGAGAAGGCTCGATCTTGGTGCAAACAGTGAATGTTTTCAGTAAAGATCAATCATTGGTAAAGATAGAATTAGATCCAGATTTTGGATTGGATAATCCAGAAATTGCATATGTTGGTACATTGGTGGATATATATGGACTCTACAATGGTGATAAAGTAATGGGTCTGGATATCCAATTCCCAGATAGTAGAATCCTGGCAAATGGCGATAATATATCAGTGCTACAAGAGATGAGTAAATTAGATAAATTATAATCTATTGAAACCCACCATTGCCCAAAAATTGATCCCAGATGGTATCCACAGAGACTTTGGACATCACATCAAAGATCTGTTGTTGTTCAGGGTCACCTTGCACTATGGATTCATCTAATGACGCAGTCATTGAAGGTGTAACAACAGGATCATTATTATTTATGGAGACACCAGGATCTTCAAAAACTGAAGAATATTGGAAATCTTTGAAAATATCATTTTTATCGGCATTGTTCAACTGTGCGAAAAACCTATCAATATCATCAAATTGTCCTGGATTGATTTGTTCAGTTTGATCAATTTGTTCAAATTTTAATTTAATCATTGCAAGTGATAAAATTTCAATTGTTTCTAAACATGTTGTGGCAGCTTCACAATTATTAATCAATGATTTTAAAATCTGTTTAACCATATCAACAATCTGTTCAAATTTTTCTAATGATATCAATTCATTATATGAATAAAAAATTGCATAGCAAAATGACGTACTTGCAAAGAATAAATTATGTACAGTGGCCCATGTATAATTTATTGTTTTAGTTTCGAAAAATTCCCAATAACATAAAATCATATTTTGTGATGCATTAAATACAATTTCCATTGATTGTTGATCTAATTTATCATTTTTTGGAGTGATTCCAAATAATAATAATTTGGTATGATTATAATTCATTTTGAAAAAAATAAAATTAAAATCACAATTTGCCTTTCTTGATGTTTTCAATGGGATTTTAGTAAACCATGATTCTAACCTATTATTTATATTTATTTTCAATTCATTTAAATTTGAATAATATCTTGGTAATATAGAATTATTAAAATATAAATTTTGTAAAATCTCGGATTGTATTCTCCTTATTTTGAAAAAACTTAAAGAGATTAATTTATATGTTGGTAATGAATTTGATGTGTTTTGGTATTCCACTTGATCATCTATATTAATCAAACAATCATCTAATTCCACAGGGAACCTTGTAGTGATACTCTCTTCAGGGATTCCAAATGGTCTTCCTAAATAAAAACAAATTTGTCGATCTAATGAATATGCACACCAAAATAATCGTCTTCTTAAATCTCTTGTAAATGGTGAACATTGTGATTCTGTCTTATCGTTATGTAATCCTAAATCAACAACTAATCTTAATGTTGTACCTAAAACATACCAAACTCCAGGTGATGAAGGTCTCATTATAGAATATTGTGTAAGTAATAATAAACCCTGGAGACATTGTAATCTATCCTGTGAAGAATAAATCGATTCAACATATTTCATAGCTTCCATCTTGTACGAGTTGGAAATCTCAGCTTTATATTGTAATAAATTAACTGATGATGCAATGGCGAATACCATATTAAGGAAAAACAATGCTCTTTGAATATTTTCCGGTATCACGTCAGGATTTGAATTTGATAAAATATAAAACCATGTATCCATTTCATCAATTGGTAAAGTATTTAAATTCATTTGAGTATAATTTGATGCTAATGTAATATTTGGTGATAAATTCCCATATACGGGTTTATAATAATTATTTATGAAAAATTCTCTATGCATTATAGGTAATTGAGTATTTGATTGTTCGAAAAAAGTCTTTATAAAATATTCTGCAGTGGGTTTTATTGGTAATCCTGATATAACAATTTTTGGTGATAAATGATCATTATTTGTTGGTGTATTATTTGTTAATCCAATGTTTTGATGTAATGTTGAAGGATGGAAATTAACAGCTGTGAATAATAATTTAGCAAATGACATACCTGAAGAATCTCCAATGTAAAAAGATGATCCATCAGGTTTTGAAACAATGGGTACCGAGAGATCCATACTAGATTTAATAGAATTCTCCTGGTCTTCTTTCACTTTAATCTCCACAGGTGTTGATGGATCCGTTTTAACCTGTATCGATGAATCAACACCATTGTTCTTCAACAACTCTTCCAATTTATTAATCTTATCCTCTAAATATATGACATACGATCTGGGGACTTGTCGACCAGTTGCAGGATCTAATCCAACACATTCTACACCAGCTTTGGAACATTTAGCACAACTGGGGAATTTTTGATCACATTTGGTCTTTTTTTGTCGACATCTTTGACACGCTGCAATTGATCTTGATATACCAATTATCGTGGATGATGGCCTTGAATCAGATTCTGAAATTTCCATAGATTGTGATGAATATGTCCCAGAACCTTTCTTGTTCATCCTTGTGGACTCCGGGGCTTGTTGATTTGCTCGTTTCCGACTCATTTGATAAATTTGTTTGATACCTTTCAATCCCAGTTTATTTGAATCTTATATCCCTTCTACTCGCTAAATAATATCTATTGTTGATAAGAGTGAAATTTCTGCACGCTTATGGCTATTATGCAGAACATACACCCGGACACCACAGACAACAACAACATCAGTACAAACACGTAAAAGATTCCCGAGATTAAGCTGCTAATAACTAAGTCACATCTAAACTAAATTCTGTATACTTCCTGTGCAATTTAGTCAATTCCACCACCCAAATACCAAATATCCACACTTGACTTCCCAATCCGGTAATTAAACTGCACACTACCCTCGTATTACGTTTAGCACACCCCCGGAATACACGAATTCCTCGTAGAAACAAATCTCAAGAACTTCAACACTTCAAACAGGCTGGGTATATTGGGATTCAGCTCAATTGCCACCAACACACCATGACGACCTACGAAAAGATAGTGAAGGTATGTTTCGAGGAGGTTTCCACTGCTAGCAACTACTAACAATGCCGTTTCGGCGTTCAGGGTGCAACAAAGATCAAAGTGAGTGCAATTATGGCCCCCTTTTGAAGCTCGACTAACTCAGAAAACAGGTTGCTGCTCCAAAACCAAAGTATATCGAGCCCATTTTGCTGGCGACAACGGACCGCAGCGAGTTCAGACAGGTCACTGCGGCTTTGCAGAATAGGCTGGGTGATACAGCTTGGTCCATTGTGTACAAGGCTCTTTTAGTGCTTCATATCATGATAAGAGAAGGCGAGGCTGATATAACGCTGAAATATCTATCTACGCATTTGCACCTGTTTGAATTGGATCAGATTAAGAGAATTGGTGGGGCTGACTCGAAGCAATTGTTACGGTATGCCAAATATTTAGCAGTTAAATCTAAACAGTATGGGAATGTCGGTATAGATTTCGTAAGAGATGAACAGATCAACAAGAAGGAAGGTGGAAGATTAAGAAATTTATCCATTGATAAAGGTCTTCTAAGGGAAGTGGAGAGTGTGGAGAGACAAATCAAGGCGTTGGTATATTGTAAATTTTATGAATCGGATATCAATAACGATATAGTACTAACATGTTTCCGAATGCTTGTTAATGATTTACTATGTCTATATCAAACTTTAAACGAAGGTGTCATCAACATTTTAGAACATTATTTTGAAATGTCTAAATACGATGCAGAGAGAGCATTGATCATATATAAAGAATTTGTTGATTTAACAAAAGATGTGGTTAACTATTTAAGAATAGCTAAACATTTGGAATATGCAACAAAATTACATGTTCCAACTATAAGACATGCACCAACTGCATTGGCTAATAGTCTTGAAGAATATTTAAATGATGGGAATTTTGAAGTAAATAGAAAACAATATTTGGCTGAAAGGGAAATTAAAGGTAAAGATGCTAATGGGAAACGTGAAATCCCATTTAAAGGTCAACAAAAATATACTACTCAGTCACAACAACAACAACAACAGCAGGCTAATTTGACACATACTGCAACGGGTACTTATAATCCATGGTCTTCACAAATTGGATTACAACAAGTCAATCTTAATGGATCTCAACAACCACAACAACAACAACAATCTTTAGCTCCTCAACACACTTCAAATCCTTTCTTACAGATGCAAAACACTCAAGCACAATCAGCTCCTCAATTGCAACCATTGACTCAAGAACAACAGTTTCAATTACAAAGACTTCAACAACAACAACAACAGCAACAACAACAACCGTTCCAACAACAACCGTTCCAACAACAACCTACTGGTACTCAACCTATACAACAAGCACAAACATTCAATTTTGCAGGTAACTCCCAGTTTGGTCAACCTCAATTACAACAATCTCAAACAGGATATCAACCAAATGGATTACAACAATCATTTACCACTGGTGTTATTCCAACCTATACAGGTGCTGGGTTTGGAGGATATACTGGTGCTCCTCAACAACAACAACCATTGAATCAACAATCTACAGGTAATCCATTCATCACTGCTACACAAACAAATTCTCAACCAAGACAATTAGAATCTTCTAAAACTGGGAATAATCCATTTGCAATTGATTATACGAAAAAATTACCATCTGTTAGTGAAACTACCAATAATGGATTTGGTAGTGGTGCATTAAATCAACAATCCACTGGGAACCCATTTTCTACACAATCTTCAAATCCATCAACAAATTTACATACAGGACCATTAACAAGTCAAGCCACGGGTACAAATCCTTTCCAAAAATCATTTACATCAAATAGAATATCTGTAAATCAACCATTAAAACAACAACCAACTTTTGGTGGATATGAAAATTTACCAACAAATTCTGTTTTCCCACAAACTATTCAACAACAACAAACTAATCAATTTCAACAAAAGGCTAGTTGGGAATTACAACAACAACAGGCATATAATCAACAACAACAGCAACAACAACAACAAAATGCATTTCAACCTCAACAAACGGGACAAAATCAATTTAGTTTCCAACAATATGAAGGTCCAAGTTTAATTTGAATTTTAAATTTGTTTACAGTGTTTCTCATATATTATAAAATGTACATTAATGTTTCTTTTTTTGTTAATATATATACAAGTACGTATTATCATATTGTCAAGAATGTTTCACTATCTAGGATATTCCCCAATTCAAAGATTAATATTTCATCTAATTCATGATCTGTAAAATCTGGTGAAAATTGTGGTAAATTTTCAGTTTGTTTAGTATCCACATTTGATGATTTATCATAAAAATTTAACATTCTTTTGAAAACTTTAGAATCTGTAATTTGTGATTCATTTTGTAATAAATCAAGATATCTTGATGAAATTTTTGGTTCACCAGGTGGACCAAATGCATTTGTAATTAAAAGAGTTTGAATTCTATTCATTCTTTTAGATAAAAAATATTCATCACCAATTTTACCAAAATTTTTTGTTAATAACCATATAATATGTAATGCAATTCTTCTAACTTCTATTAATTTATTATCATGAGACATTACTGGATCTAAAAAGCTAATTCTACCTGTAATTGAAGCTTGAATTTGGAAAAATTTTTGTAAAACTTGTAAAATTTTAGGTATAATATTAAAATTTTTACCAAATTGAAATTGAAGATTAAATTTATGTTCTTTTGAACAATCGAAAAAATATGAAATTTGACAAACAGAATTTGTTATTGTTAATAATTTCATCATATAATTTAGAGAATTAACTCCACTTCTAGCATTTTCTTGCAAGAAAATATGATAAGTAATCATATAAATCGTGGAACTTATATCCAAAAAATTGAAAAATGTTGCAGTTTTCTGTGCCTTATTTGGTATCTTCAAAATTTCATCAAGATTCATCGAATTATAAATTTGTTCCAAAGGACTCAATGCATCAGTTAGTTCATGAACACTTGGTTTCCTCAAGACATTTGTGATTTTGGAAGCTAATGATTTACAAATAAGTCTGACTTGATATCTTTCTTTTAATAAAATAGTCTTATCATCAGTTTCATCTTTGGGTAATCTTGTTGAAAATGAATCTTGTTGAATCATGTAATCCGTGCCTCCATCTTTTAAAAATTGATCTGTATCCAGTTGTATAATATGGTACCATAATCTCTGTAAATAATCTGTTTGGCACTCTAAATGTAATCCCAATTGTTTTGCCATCCTATAAGCTGTGGAAATATCTCCATCAATTTCATGTGTCTCGGAGCTTCGATCATTTTCAGGACAGTTTTTCTTATAATAATTTAAAATTAATAAAAACTGTAACATTTCCAATTTGAAAGGATGATATTGTACTCTGATCGAATCATAGCATCTTTGAGATAATTTGATAACACTTTGATCAATGGTATTATGATGGAAGTCAGTTGAATATCCACCATTATAGTATGAAAATGAAGATATTCTTAAAATCACAAGTAGTGTTCCCAAAAAGATGTAATCGTAAATATTATCAATATTATGCCTTACTGCAGGGTATGCTTCAGGTCCGATATATTCTAACAATGATGAGCAAAAGGATTTTTCATCAAAAAATGAACATGAATGCGACACTTCAGAATGGAAGAAATTCTTGACAAGGAACCAAACTAAATTTGTATTGGAAATAATGGGTTGAATAGCATTATATAAATTCCCCGTGAATTCTGGCTCAGAAAATTTCCCATTTCTTTCCAAATTTAGCTTTTCTTGTACTTTCACTGCAACTTCACTTCTATCCTTTGTGGCATAGATTAAATTTCTCACGAATGGATCCTTGTTTACCAAAGATACAAATGAAAGTGGGCCCTCATTAGATATAAGTTTGATACCTCTGTGTAAATCCACAGCTTCGCCTGGTGATGTGACTTCCGATGCTTGACTCTGACTGCCCACGTCCACTCTAGGCAAGCCATTGCCTATCTCATTAGAAGCATAGATACAGTTTGGTGTCTTCATCTTGGAGCATGATCCGCAAATTGGTCGTTTTTTGTCACACTTTGATATGGTTAGTTATGTTTCGATATACTGAGATAACCACATTTGCTCACTTTGATCTTGCGGTCCCGGCAGCCCAGACACGAGGCTATCACCCTTTTCCTTTTCAACGTTTGAGGCTGGTCCATCCTGTGGAATCTGTGGCTGAATGGTGATTCATGTTTATTGTTTATGAAGAACATTGTTTTGAATTTGTTGATTCGCGGTGTGCCCCTTACCAAGTTTGAGAAAATTATATAATCAATTTATGTGTCAAAGGTCAAAACTTTTCTTTTGCTTTATCATCAACATCAATTGGCATTATTCATCATGAGGCCACCAAACTTTAATCTTTTGAGAACTGAAAGAGAGCAAATCACTTCAAATACACTAGATGAACTACGCTATACGAATCGTATATGTGATGTTGATTTCCAGAGGATTTTCCAGGGGATACCAATGCATGGTTCGATTGATTTACACAGTGTTGAATTTGTTGCAAGCTATTTGGAAACTATGACACATGTTATTGACAATGTGGTCTGCTCTTTTGAGTCGGGGTCCATGCGGAAACGAGAGTGCGCCGATTACCTCTCTCTTTATAAACTATTGTTTGTCTGTCCATATCACTTTAAAGACAGTGAAATATCAAGCTCTGGGAATATCGCCAGGGCCAGTACAAGTGGGAAAGCCTCATCAGCTCTTATTGACTTTGAAGCAATTGATATTGGCTCACGTGACGTAAGGGAACAGTTGGTGCTGGCTTTAAGAGCTAATATTAAAGAATTTGAACAACAAGCTAATGGGTTTTTACTGACCAATTATGACTTTGTCGAGTCACTACTCACCATCAAGGAGTGTTTATTAGATTTCTTGAACCTCTACCGGAGAGCTCAAGCAGATGTTTTCTCCAACACAACAGAGACTACTATTGAGAGAAGACTCGCGGAAGGTTTACTCAGGGGACAAATCGAGTTCTTGAACTACATAAAAAGATATGCTGAAGATCAGTCTATGGAAATACTCACAAAAACGTCATTGAATTATAAGTTACCACTATCATCGGATGAAGAATCGTCGATTGTACCCGATATTAGAATAAATACAAGGTCGAACAAGTCAGCAACTCAATATATAAAGATAAATATACCGCATGTCAATAGTTTATTATCAGCAGAAAAAACAATGTTGATGGTTAAGCAATTTATTATCCATATGTATGCTATGAAAATAGACAATGCCATTCTTACTGATGGCTATACTTATACTGTCATAAGCTTGCCTTCCAAGTTAATCACAAAATATTCTGAGGCTGGTTCAGAAATGAAGTTGAAGACCAATATGACAATATTCACGTTATCAGGTGGTGAGCTTTATCAAGGTTTTGGATCTAATGGAAATGGTGGATTAAAACTGGAAAATCAACTATCAGCTGCAGGAAATACTTCTCCAATGCTATTGTCTTTCGCAATAATGTTGCAAAATCATAAGAACAATGAGAGTTATCATGGTCAAGATCCTTCGCCTGTGGTGGACAAACTCATAGAACATCTGCGGAAGGATAAATTACAGGAAATTGTTTCTACTGGCTCAAACATGCCGTCCACAAGAGATTGTTCAAGTTCGAATTTAACTTGTGGAATTGGCTCTGCTTCATCCTCGAGAGCGAATTTCTCCAACCGTACAGCTTCCGGTACTTCTAGAACAACAACTGATGCGATACCAGATGAGGATTATGAGATGGAATCGAACGATAAATTGAAATTTTACAAGTATCCTTGGCAATATGAGGAATACTATGATGCTATATTGGATGAATATCGCCAATATAACATTTTTGATCAGTTCATAACTCGAAAACTTGGTACATCGCCATCATGCGTTGTGTGCTTAATTAGTGCTTCAAAGATTATGGAAATGATTCAAAGAGGTGATTTGGATGGTACCATATATCTCGAAGAGTTATCAAAATACGATTCCAACACTCAATTCATTTTCAAATTTACTGGACAACCAGGTAAATTTCATTATGAAAAGATAAATCAATTGGTCTATGCTCGTGAGAAGGAAATTTATGATTTGGTTCATGGGTACAACGAAAACCAATTGGACAATAATAAAAAGATTTTTATACCTAAATTAATTATGAGTTTATTTGACCAAAAATTTGGTTACATTTTGGTTATCGAGAAGATACATGGTGTGCTACCTAGGGAGGTTAAAGATAAAGAGAAGTTCAAAGCACTTGGTTTGAAACAACTTGACTTGTTACATGGGGAATTAGGAATTTATCATGGTGATACGCGTGAGGGAAATGTGCTCATAGACGAGGAGAATAGTCAAGTCAGGTTTTTCGATTTTGAGCTATCAAGGCTGGAACCACCTTCTAAAGAGTTAGCCTATACCAAGCCTGGATGTGGATTTTGGTATGATAATGAAATTTTCAAACAGTTGTTTGATTACAAGGATCCACTAACTGAATGATTTATTTAATTCTATATAGCTTTTTAATTTATTTAAAGTCTTGCTAGCAGTTGGTATGCAGTTTTTTGTAATGAAGGTCTGATAATATAGTGAATAAGGCTTGAATAGTTTCAGTACAATTAGGCATCCTATTTGCTGAGCTTCTCTTTTCGGATGTTAATAACCATTTTGTTACAAGGTTGGTCAATATAACAGCTATGGTTTCACTACATATAAATAAGCACTTCATGGCGTTTTAAAATTTTAAAAGTAGGTTCATATCAATTTGCTAAGAATGATTCACTATCCAGGATTTTCCCCAATTCAAATATAAATATCTCATTCAACTCAAAATCTGTAAAATCAGATGAAAATGGGCTTAATGATGAGATCTTAGAAGCCTCGTATGTATTACTCACTGGGTTTGTCTGTATGTAAAAATCCAGCATTTTCTCAAACACTTTAGAATCCGTGCTTTGACATTCATCTTGTAATAATTCCAAGTATTTAGATAAAACTTGTTGTTTATCATGTGGTCCAAAAGCATTTGACAATAATAAAGTTTGTACTTTATTGATTCTTTTTGAGTAAAAATATTCCTTGGATATTTTACCAAAATTTTTGATCAACATCCATGTTATATACAATGCAAATTTTTTAATTCCTATCAGATTTTCATCATTAGATAATACGGGACTTAAGAAAGTTTTTCTTCCAATGATAGATACCTGAAATTGATAAAGTTTTTGTAATACTTGTAAAATTTTGGGTATAATGTTGAAATTTTTACCAAATTGTAACTGCAGGTTGAACTTATCCTCCTTAGTATTGTCAAAAAAATATGAAACTCGACAAACAGAATTTGTGATTTTTAATAGCTTTGTCATGTAACTCAATGAGTTAATCCCACTTTCAACGTTTTCTTGAAGGAAAATATGATATGAAACCATAAAAATAGTGGCAGATATATCCAAATAGTTGAAAAATTCAGCAGTTTTTAAAGCTTTATTCGGTATTTCCAAGATATCATCTAAATTCATCTCATTGAAAGCTTGTTCTAAAGGTGCTAAAGCAGTATTCAATTCATGGATTTTTGGTTTTTTTGAAACATCAGTGATTATGGTTGCTAAATTTTGGCAAAGAAGTCGAACTTTATATCGTTCTTTTAATGACACAGCTGTATCATCATCCTCATCATTGGGTAATTTTGTTGTGAAAGAATTTTCTTCAATCAAATAATTTGTACCCCCATCTCTTAAAAATTGATCTGTATCCAGTTGAACGATATGATACCATAACCTTTGTAAATAATCTGTTTGGCACTCTAAATGTAACCCCAATTGCTTTGCCATTCTATAAGCTATAAGATTATTTCCTTCAATTTCATGCATTTCCACACTTCTATCATCTTCAGGACAATTTTTTCTGTAATAGTTCAAAATCAATAAGAATTGTAACATTTCCAATTTAAAGGGATGATATTGTACTTTAATTAAATCATAACACCTTTGAGATAAGTTGATGATATCCTGACCAGTTGTATTATGATGGAATTGAGTTGGGTATTCACAGTTATAATGTGAAAATGATGATATTCTTAAAATGACGAAAAGCGTCCCCAAAAAGATGTAATCAGATATACAATCAATTTTATGTTTCACCGATGGATATACTTCATGTCCAATGAATTTAATCAGTGATGAACAAAAGATTTTTTCGTCAAAGAATGAGCATGAATGGAAAACTTCAGAGTGGAAAAAGTTCTTCACCAGATACCAAATTAAATATGTATCACAAAGAATAGGTTGGATGGCATTATATAAACTTCCTGGGAACTTTGGTTCGGAAAGTTTGCCATTTCTTTCCAAATTTAGCTTTTCTTGAATCTTCACTGCAACCTCACTTCTATCCTTTGTGGCATAGATTAGATTTCTCAGAAACGGATCTTTATTCACCACAGATACAAATGAAAGTGGGCCCTCATTAGATATAAGTGTGATACCTCTGTGTAAATCCACAGCTTCTCCTGGTGAAGTAGTCTCATCATTTTCAGAATATGTACAGTTAGGTCTCTTCATCTTTGAGCATAACCCGCAAATTGGTCTTTCTTCATCACACTAATTTGATCATTTGTTAGGGTTTTGTCTTCAATTGAATCAATTGCACTCACTTCAACTTTGAGCTCCCAACAGGCCAAACATGGGGCACTGGCTCTTCTTCTCTTCAGATTGGGCATCTTCTCGTCTGATTGATTGTCAATTTCATGTTTAGGGATCGCAGCTATCTTATCAATGAATTTATTTTATAATCATCATGCCGGCTAAATTAATTATTATTACTTTCCATTTGGCTGACGTAATCACAGTATGGATCGCGAATTTACATCAAATTTCAAATTCATTGATATCGTTTCAAGCAGATAACATCATTTCAACGATGAGATTCCTGTTTTTTCAAATAATGAGTGGCTAGGTATGAATCATCGAATTTGATTAAGCCTCAGCTAGTGATACATGAGGCAAGATATGCTTAAATTATCACATCCCACTGATTTTGAGAACAGCTAGTCCCAGTTTTACAAATTCCTTTCTTTGCCACTTTATGCTCAGCATCTCACAACACCAATGGAGCAACTACTCTCAGATCATTTAGAGATGAAGGTAGCTGGGGATATTCTTCATTTGTGATTATGTTTTCTAAGTGCCATGAAAATACGATTTGAAGCTCTTGGGAATGCGATTCTTTTAGCGCTGGAACCAATAACTTGGTTACCAGGAGGGATATATAGGTGATTTTGGTATCATTGGGAAGATATTGTCCAGATCTGTGTTGACACCTAGATACTCAAGGCACTATGTCCGTTTGAAAATGAGAATCTACCGTTTCACATGCATTTCCAATTTTGTGAGACCCAGCTTAGCAAGTGTCAGAGATAAAACGGTCAAAGTTGGCTTCATATGAAAGAGAAGACCTGGTTTTCTACTGTTGGTGTCATCCAATTTACCCCAAAAGTTCTGGTTGTTGAGATATCGTGGATTTTATTATGCTGGTTTTGTAAACCGCCAATTTGGCCTATCTGCCAAAACCAGAAGTGCAGTTCAATGGGCGGTTTAGATGTTCTGGGCCTTCTATTAACGATTCTAATATTTGAATTTAAGCTGGAAGACTCAATATTGCTCCTTTTCAATTGTTTGAAAGCTCAAAAGATAGATCTGATTTCGCTGCATCTACTGAACGTGCTAAAAGCGTGGGTTTCCTACTGCTTTGGCATCAATTCATCCATTGAACCACAAAACTCACTTTTTCTCGATCAATTTGAGAGCTTTGGAGTTGAAATTTTCATCGGATTCGGCGCTAAAGTTTGGCACAACTACCTATGCTATTTTGAGCGGTACGTTTCAAAATTTGAAAGTATATATATTCTGCAAAATGAAAGTTCCAATTTCATGCCTGCGTGAATCTCTGTTCGCCCAGGATACCCAAACAACTGTTTTCATCCCGGTATTTTTTTTTTCTGGTCCAGTACAAGCAAAATTCCACAACTCAGAATCCACTATTTTGGCTCATAACTCAAGAAAGAAAAATTAAACGGAAAAAAGGGCTCCACTACGATGAAGCTTATATCCCAAAGATTGTGTCAGCTAGGTTTTGGCCGATATAATGGAAATTTGGGGGCTACAGAATTTTTCAAAGAATATGGGGACTTCAAAATACCCTAAATCCACCAATAATAATGCTACACGCTCGAGGGATTCACTACAAGGCTATTTAAAACCCAGGCTTTCTATTGGTGGCATCAAATCCAATCTAGCACGGCTGTGGGAGGAGGAGGACCTGTGAAAAAAATGACATAGCTTCGCCGTCAAAAAGGCGTTTAGCCTCTTTTGCGATTTCCTCGCCAACCAGAAGGGCTGGAGAGAAAATCTACCCAGGATCGTATTGCTACGATCCAGAGGTACCCTATGAGCATATAAGCTAAGGGATTTGAAATTTTTTTTTCTATGTGAAATCGACCAAATTATCAGAAGCCCCTGGGCGGCTCAAGAGTATAATGACTGTGATCTATGGATGATTCTGATCACCCATGTGGAGCTCCCCGTGTCTCGACCCAGATTTGAGGCCACCACAACCAAAATAGCCCCCAGGGCACTACTGTTCGGAGGTTTGTGCCAGATTCTCCGAACGTTGGTTAATAAGTGCTTAATGGATGTGTTAGTATTGATCAGAAGGTTTGTTATGACTGGTTTCCACTTACCCAAGGTTACTCCATAAACAAAATGGACGATTAAACATGAAGGTTCCCTGCTTGGATTTGGTTTTGAGTGCCCTGTGCTGCCACTTTGATATGCACTAGTCCCCAGCTTGGTAGCTGGTGTGATCCAGTAGCATGTGATCTTTGTTGTGAGATGATAGCTCTACACCAGGATTTGTAAGGTCTCGGACAAGGATATGGTGCAGCACGGCTCAGCCAGAAAAACGGGTCAAATCTCATCTCAGGACGCATCAAAAGGGCCAGCTTGGTCAAGGCTGACTGTGTCATTCGAATCCACAAAGGGCTGGCGAGCCCATTCAAAGTCTGCAGCTCCCAATTGAATAAAATCCTTCAATGTTCAACGATAATTTTTCTTCCAGGGCTTCCTCGCCGATCCATCCAAGTCTTCTCCTTGTTATCCTAGTGTGTGTGTGTGATGCGTGTGTCTGTTCTTGAGTTCTAGAGTGTGTTGGTGTGCTGGAGTGTTGGTGTGCTGCTCTGCTGCTGCTTGAATGTTAGTAAATGATTCCAAAATGGTTGACTTCCCAGGATTCAGAGGAGGTTTTGCAAAGTGGATAGCCCTACTGGTCATAAGATGAGCAGGAGCTCACCTTTAGAGCGTCACAATGCATTCTCCCTCGTCATTCCTGGTGCCTCAGATCAAAAGGCCAAAGTCAAATAGAATAAGTTGAAATAATATCCATGGTATCAAAATGCCAAATGCTCCACTAGAACAAGGTCCACTGCCAAAGAGTTGCTAAAGGTACTTGGTCAGGATACCCAATAGCTCTTCTTCTTCTGCTTTCCTTGCTGTTGTGTCTGCTGTTAGAATGCTAAAGTCTTAGCCTTTTATCTGCTGATGTTTCACCAAGATTTGTAAAGCCTCATGCAAGTTGGTCATAAAGCGACAACTGGCTTCCAAAGCTGGTCAGGAATTCTCCACCAATCACTTTCTTGCACTAATCTTCGTAATCTCAGCTATCCATAAACCCCATGTTCTACAATTCTACGCTAACGTTGTTGAAGTTACAACCATTAATTCATTGATCTATAAATCACCTTTGTGTATCTGCCACAAAACCAGGGCTACCCCAGATTTCATGGGTAGGGCAACGGCTGGATCTGGCTCTGGTGAGCCGTTGTAACCTGCATATTTACTTATTTATGGTCTAATGGTGTTTCAATTAGATTCTGATTATATAGATAATTCAAGCGCTTTGAACAAAGACCAACACCTCAGTGATTGTTCAAGCATGTCGCCTGGGAAATCATCAGATCTAAACTTCCATCGAACATTCTCTACATATACAAACAACTATCACCACAGAGACTCCATCCACCATAGCCGCCACCCTATATGCACGAAAAAACGGTTAGATCTGGGTTCCCAGCAAACAATTATCCAGGAACCTCAATTATTGAGGTTTCCAGGTATTGTGATTAGTGTGTGAACCATTTCCGGGGAGGATGTGTGGTCCTAACCAGATTCACAGCACATAGAGATACAACAGCAACAGGTATTCAATTTTAATTCTATGAAGATCTGATAATGGTAATTAATAGCTGCTTCAGCGTATACAAGGCAGTTTATTTGCGTTTCTATTTTGTGAAGTTAACGACTTTTGCTGCCGTTTTAGCTAGGAATTCAGCTAGTGTTTAACGTATAGTACTATAGTATCGATACAAAAATCATAATAATAGTACAAACATAATATAAAACGAAAGATAATGTACAAAGCACGCCTCTTATACGAGATTTTCTAAGCATTTGCAAGGAATGATTCAGTTGATAAGATTTGATTCAATTCAATAATCATATCTGGATCCAAAACCAAATCCAAGATATCCACACCTGTGTCATCAACATCACTATTTGGGTCCAATGAATTTGACAAATCTTGAAGTGAATAAAATTGTTCCAATTTCTCAACAACTTTTGAGTTAATAATTTGTGGTTCATTTTCCAATAATTTCAAATATGATTCAGAAACTTGAGATGTATGAGATGGTCCAAAGGCACTTTGAATTAATAATGTTTGAATCTTATTCATTCTCTTTGCATAAAAATATGTATCACCAATTCTACCATAATTTTTGATCAACATACGTGTGTTTTGATAACTAATTTTCCTAATCTCTTGTAAAATTGGATCAGATTCTGCCAATTTACTAATATAACTTAATCTCCCCACAATGGAAGAATGTAACATTCCAAATTTATGTAAAGTTTGTAATATTTTAGGAATCAAAGCAAAATTAAATCCAAATTGTTCATGTAGATTATATTTATGTGATTTTGTTGAATCTAAGAAATGAGTTATTGGTAAAACAGTGTTAACAACGTTTAAAGTTTTCAAAATATATTCCAATGCTCTAGTACCATCAATCCCACTTAAAGCAATAGAAATATGATATTGAATCATATAAACAATTGAACTCAAATCCAAGAAATTAATAAACTCCACAGTTTTTAACGCCTTATTAGGAATTTCCAAGATCTTTTCCAATGAGATAGTTTCTAACGTTACTTGTAATGGTCTAATCAATGACTCTAAAATTGGAATTGTTAATTCATCCCTAATGTTTGTAAGTCTTGTGGCTAAAAATCTAACAAGATCTCTAATTTTGTATCTTTCACGAACAAGTTCAGCTGTTCCTTCCCCATTTGGTAATTTTGTAGTGAATGATTCATCTCTTAAAAAGAAAAAAGTATTACCATCTCTTAAAAATTGGTTTGTATCAAGCTCAATGATATGATACCAAAGATTTTGTAAATGTTCATCTTTACAATCAATGTTTAACCCTAATGAAGTGGCACTTTTAAAAGACGAGACAATCATCCCTGCAGATTCATTATTTTCCAAAGTGTCTAAATCTTCAGGACAATAATTTCTATAGTAATTCAAAATCAATAAGAATTGTAACAATTCCAATCTATGATGATGGAATTGAGATTTAACCGAATCATAACAAGTTTGAGCAATACCAATGACATCTGGATTTATAGTATTTGGATCCATCAGAGGTGTATACCCACAGTTATAGAAAGAGAATGATGAAATTCTCAATATAACTAATAATGTACCTAAAAATATATGATCAAAAGCTGTTTCAATTTTGGAAATTATAGCTGGAAATGATTCTGGTCCAATATAATTGATCAGAGAAGAAGTGAATTTCTCTTTGGAGATTATAGGAACACTTTGGTATAATTCCGAATCGAAAAAATGATTAACCAAAAACCAAGTTTGACTTGTATCTAAGATTATAGGTCTAATTAAATTGATCACATCTGTATTAATTGGTGGTACCAAAGGTTTGAATTTCTCCTTATTCATCTCTTCTTGCACTCTAGCAGGGATCATCTCGTTATCTTTCATTGCATGTAGTAGATTTCTCACAAATGGGTCAGATTTGATCAAGGACATGTATGAAAAAGGTCCTTCATTCGGGATGTTTCCTGAAATTGTGTGTAAATTGATCACATCACCATTTGGAGTCTCATCTAAGTCGCTCGTAATGGCTGCCTTCTCCGGGAAACTATCAGCAGCATATTCACAGCTTTCGTTGCCAATCTTTGAGCATCTTCCACAAGTTGGTCTCACTCTATCACACTAGTTTTCATGTTAGTACTTTATACCCTTAAATTCTCAACGGTTTTCCACACCCACTTTCAGCTTCTTGTCACGGCAGGTCAAGCACGACTTGATGACTCTTCTTCGCTTGATGATATGGCCGTCATAAGTCATTTTGCCTGGCATCTAAACGTCTTTATGGACCACTCCGAAGTGCAAAAGTTGTTTGTTGTTGTTTATGAGATTTCATTATCGGCCGGTAAAAAAAAAAAAACTTCCGAAGCGAATTATGTAAGCGATTTGATTATGTAATGCTAGTAAACTACAATTCTCATCTTTGAATATTTATTCAAGTTTTACTTATTGTTCCAATGCTTTTTTAACTTCTGGAATTTCACCAATCTTGGTGATCCATTGTTGGACGTGAGGGAACTGTGAAGGGTCGACACCTGAGTTGGCAAGACCTCTGGCATGAGGGAATGCAATCAAATCAGCTAAAGAGATATGATCACCAACTAGGAAACCTGACTTGTTTGAGGCCAATTTATCATCAAGAATCTTGTAAGATCTGACCAATTCCTTGCTGTAACGCTCAATGTTGGCCTTGTCTTCTGGAGAGTTGTTCTTGAACCATGTAGTGTTGAATTGAGCTGGATGTAATCCACTGACATGGAAAAACAAGATTTCAACTTCTTCCCAATGTCTTGGATCTTTGGAATCATATGAAAATTTATGTTCTGTATCGTATTTTTCAGCTAACCATAACAACAAGGCACCAGATTCTGCTAAAGTGAAAGTCTTACCTTCTGCATCTACTTCAACAATGGTTGGGATTTTACCATTTGGATTGATCTTTAAAAACCATTCTTCTTGGTTTTCTTTAGCACCTCTAAAATCAATTGGTCTTAAAGTGTATTTTAAACCTAATAGTTCTAATAAAATAGCAACTTTTTGGTTATTTGTAGAACCAGCTGAGAAGAATTTTAAGTATGGAGCTTCTAATGGACCAACTTTTGGATCGTTATCGTTAATTTGAACCATTGTGTAATGAGTTTTATAGTGTTTCTTGGAGAGTTTCCTATGGAATTGAGTTGTTGGAAATTAGATTAAATGAAAGAAGGAAATCACTTGTATTTATACCTTTTCACAAATCATCATTTCCACCTGGTATGGTGAATCAAAATCATTTCTCATATGCGTCTATTGAATAATTCGTTATTGTGGCTCCGAAGGCCATGAACTCGATTAACACGAACCGATTTAAAAAAGGGTGCAATACATCAGTCTCAGAACAAAGATATCAATTAAATCGCTACCTAATCTTTAAACAATCAATCCAACTGTTTAAAATTGATATTTGTTATAGTCTTATCTATTTAACCGGAAATCCGGTGTTCTTATAGGACATATTCATCAAAAGCCACAATTTGAAACCTCAAAATGATTCAAAATCGAAAAATAAATAATTAACTGAGCAATTCAATGATAAATTATTATCTTTCTAATAACCCTTTCAGTATCGAGGTCGTTTTTGGTATATCAATCAATGCTTTGAATACTTCAAATCTCTGTCGAACAATTTTATATAACTCTGGATCTATTAAAATTGATGAATCATTCAGATTGAGATATGTGATCAATTCATTTAATTATTTGATTATATCACTATTTAGATGTTATCCTAACAAGTTCATATTCAAAAAGCTTGTTTGACTCCATTACCTTAGTATCAATTAAAGGCTTTGGTCCTTATCCTTATTGAGATAATAATCAAAATTCTTGAGACATGGTGAGTTTTGCATTGATTGATCTAGTTCCCTTGCATAATATATCAGTTGGACTTATGATCTATAGCATATATCAGAGGTGCATTAATTTTAAGTATTAGAGGTTTTTTTTGAAGGTAAGTTATGATAATTTATTAATTTCAGGCATATTCGGATTTTTAAGGAAAAATATGAAAAGCTAAAATATATAAGAAGGAAAATTGGTTCGAATGTAAATTCAATTGAGATATATGAAAAATCTTCGAATTTGAGCACAACTACTTAAAAATCTCACCAGTTAAGAGTCTTTACTTTTGCCGTTCTTTTTTAGGGTTTCATGTCCTTTTATGGGCTATATACCTTCCGAATTATCAAGCTGTCGTGCATAGTTATTATTAGTATAACCCGATATAGTACTAGGAAAAGAATGAAAAGGGAATATAAATTATGAAAATATGCATAAAGGAGATCATTTACATCGAATAAGGGTGAAAGTTATACTAGAATTATAGGCCGATATCTTTGTACTAGTTTATATTTGGAGAAATTGTGTTATTTATCGTATTATTTTTTCAACCTTCAAGCCTGTTTAATCCATCAATAACCCATAAATAAAACCTCAGAGTTCAGCGATCTTTATTGATTATAACTAATTCATATCTGACTTTCATAGATCTTCCTATATATCCTTGTTTGTTCAATTTTTTCTCGGAACCAAGTATGATCACTTGTTTTCCAAGTTATCAAGGATAAATAAGAAGATTTGCATAGAACACATTCAATAAAAGTTTCTATGGTTGTAAATCAATTTATACACTTTTAACGTGGAGAAAATTAGTTTTATGAAACTCTAGATCTGAGATCTAGATTTGTTTGATGGCAATATATTGCTTTTCAGTATTTACCAAAAACTGCAATTAAGTATCATGTATCTGATCTAATCAAATGCAACATATATCCATTCGCTAACGCTATAAGTGTTAAATGGACGTCGGTTTTAATCCACCGTAATGGAAGTTTTGTTTCTAAAATAGGTAGAATTGCTTGAAATAACAAAATGGTTTCAAGTATATAAGAAGAGATACGATTCCAATGGAATTTATAAAAAAAGTGTTCTATTTGTTTAACCAATTAATTCAACAATGAAATTATCAATCGTTTTAATCACTATTGTCTCATTAGGACTTGTTCAATCCGCTGTATTACCAAAAGATGAAGTTAATGAAATTTTGAAAAGACATTGGGATTGGGATGACGATCATCATAAGGATTGGGATGATGATTGGGATAAGACTAAAACTCCTGATGAACCAACTTCAACTTCAACTCCAACCACAACTACAACAGAACCACCAAAACCAACAAAGAACTATTGTAAGCGTAAAACACCAGAACCTTCAACCACTGATTTTGTCATATTTACTGGTGCTTCCGATTAAATAATGAATTCAGCTACTTTATACCCAACTTCTACTTTTTATATTTATATTTCTCTCAATAAAAATATTTATTTTCAATTATTTCAAATTATTTGTAGTCAAATATTCCTCGAATTCTTCTTTAGATTGATTTTTCCTCCATTTATAAGCATAACCTGGATGATTTTTTGGTAAAAATGTATGACCTGGTGTTTGATATAAATTTTCACGGAAAGTACCATTTTTAACTGGATAATCATTCCAGAATAATCCTCTTGATTGTAATTCTGGGATTAATAATTCCACAGTGTCTTCTAAACTACCGGGGAAAATTGCCTGAACAAAATTTAATCCATCAATATCATATAATTCAATCCATTCTTCAATTTTATCAGCAACTTCCACGGGTGTTCCAACTAATAACTTGGTAAAATTTTTGAAAGTCTCTGCAACTTTATTTCTTGTTGTTGAATCATTAGAACCTTTTTTCAAAATAGAACTTGCTAATCCAACACTATTTTGATTCCCATTTGTTTCACCAATTGGTTCATCCCAGTCCTTGTATTGACTTAAATCAATTCCTGAATGACTACTGAACTGGATTTGTGAACCTTCCTTATTGATATATGAGGCATAATCTTCATATTTACTCCATGCTTCTTCATGTGTTTTACCTAATATTGGAGCTGCTGTGACTAAAAATTTAATAGAATCAGTGGTTCTTCCAAAACTTTGAGCTAATTGTCTAATTTCTTTAATGTTTTCACCTGTTTGTTTTAAATTATGACCAGTACCAACAAATACAACTTCTGCGTTTTTAGCAGCAAATTCTTTACCTTGTTTCGATGTTCCAGCTTGGATGATAACTGGGAACCCCTGTGGAGTAGGTTCAGATATCGAGGCACCATCTATTTGGAAAAAATCACCTTTATGTTTGATATTTCTCACTCTAGAAGGCTCAACATAGATACTTTTCTCCTTGTCAATAACCAATGCATCTTCTCTCCAAGATGAAATCAACAATTTATACAAAACCTCGAGGTATTCCTGAGTCTTTACATATCTTTGCTCATGTGGCAACAATGGTTCACCATTCAATATGTTCCCACCGGTCGATGGCAAATAACTAGCCACGATATTCCAACCTAACCTACCTTTGGTGAAATGATCCAATGTAGCCAGTCTTCTGTGTAGCAAGAAAGGATGCTCAGAAACCGTGCTGAACGTGACACCAAACGCCAGAGACTCCGTAACGGCAGCCATGGCACTTATAGCGATACTTGGGTCCAATTTGGGTGCATTTGAGCCGATTTTCAGCGAAGGTCCTGGGTTATCAGGACCTTTATAAACATCAAAATACGTCAATGTATCAGCTAAAAAGATCGAATTGAGCTTTCCCTTCTCAGCCAGCTGGGCAAACTTGATCCAATACGAGAGGTCCTTGTACTGTGTTGTTCTGTCTTCTGGGTGTCGCCAAATTGTAGGGAAATGTGACACAAGTGTTCCGTTTGTAAAAGCATTTAATACCAGTGTCTTCTTGGGCTTATTAGGCTGGTGTTTCTTTGGAGAGGTCATTTTTGGTGGTGATTTGGAGATAATATTGAGTTTCAAATCATTGTTGAAGCTTTTTATAGGCTTATTTCACCCATTTTTGCGCCTGTATCACCATTTTGAGATTTCTTGGGTTTACTTGTTGTTTATGATCTGTGGCTTATTTGTTTTTCATGGAATTAAAAAAGATCAACAGAACAAAATATCGAAGAGAGATTTTGAAATGAAAGGAGATGAAAAATTGGTTGAAAACGGTTGAATTGGTATAATATGGTTATGTTAGCTGAATTTACTGGTTCAAATTGACCCTGTGCTCTTTTTCCAGCTCAATTTGGCGCAAAAATCCGTATTCTATCACAACATCCACAACAGTGGCAAAGAATAGATTCGCAATACTGGAAACAGTCAAGTTTGAAGGGAGAAAATGGTCACAATGGCTTGCAGAAAGTCTGGGCTTGGTTTTGGTATAAAGATGTGTGAATTCTGGTGATTTTTGGAGGGATTTTTCCTATGAGATTAAGATGAGTGGTCAAGAGAATAGTGGTAAATTGGATGTTCGTTATAGCATCGATGAGGTTAACGATGTGAACTCGACTTCATCGATCCAGCCAAAGGAGAAGCCAAGGGACAATAGGCCATGGTGGAGAAGATTGTTTGGAGAATCTGTCATCTATGAGACCAAAGAAGAACGAGCATTTGTCAGGAAACTAGACATTTGGATCATTTCATGGACTTTTATAGCATATCTTATCAAATCTATTGATCAGGCAAATATTTCAAATGCATATGTCACTGGGATGCAAGAAGAGTTGAATTTCCAAGGCAATGAATATAATTTATTGGATAGTTTTTTCAAAATTGGTTATTCAATTTCATTAGTACCATCACAAGTTATTCTTAATAAAGTACATCCAGCTTATTGGTTAAGTTCATGTGAACTAGTTTGGGGTGTTTTAACCGCACTATGTGCTGTTCCTCGGGGCTCTCCAAAGGGACTTTACCCTATAAGATTTTTCATGGGTATTTTTGAATCATCAAGTTGGCCAGGGATTGTTATTATCCTATTCAATTATTATACCAAGGAAGAATTAGCTTCAAGAATCGCATTATTTCAAACATCTGCTTATATTGGAAGTATGGTAACAGGGTTCATGCAAGCTTCAATCCATAGTACATTGGATGGGAAACAAGGAATCTCAGGTTGGAGATGGATGTTTATTATAAATGGATTAATGACAATTGTTGTTGGTATAACTGGATTTTTCATTGTACCAGATTCACCAGAAAATGGTGGGGCAAAGTTTTGGATGAATGATAGAGATAGAGAATTAGCTAAATTAAGAATGTCTCGTGCTGGTCGTAAAACCAAAAGATCAATTTCTTTCAAAACTTTTTATCAAACTTTCCTTGATTGGAAAACTTGGGCTTTTGTTATAATTTTCATTACAAAAGCTTGGATCTTGGCACCTGGTTATTTTAATTTATATTTGAAAAGTTTAGTGGAACCAGATGGATCTAAAACATATTCCAAGACTCAATTAAACACTATTCCAGTGGGTGGTAATGCCTTACAAGTTGTTTCATTAATTTTATTAACTAAGATTGCAAGTCTCACTGGTAGGTCTTTAGAAATAATTTTATTTCAAGGTGTATTAAATCTTTTCACAAATCTTTCATTAGCAATATGGCCATCTTCAAGAGCTTATCAAATGGCAAGTTTTTTCATAATGCATTTCACAGAGGCAGTAGGTCCCACTCTATTGGCATATCAAGCTGAAGTTTTCAGTGATTCACCAAGTAGAAGATCTATATGTACTGGTATTACTGTTGTTATGGTTTATGCAAATAATGCATGGCAAACTATTGTGTTATGGCCTGCAAGTGAAGCTCCAAGGTATAAATATGGTTATAAAGTCTCTGTTGCATATGCGGGTATTAATATGATTGGTACAACACTTTACTATTTTTACATTTATAAACCTGCAGTGGAGAGGAATAAACAAAATCAATTGTTGATAAAAGAAGAAGAAGGTATTAGTTCTGATGATAATGTGGAACTACAACAAGTCAAGACAAGATAAAGAATATACACGAAATTATAGCTTCCCCTTTGAATCCTCAATATGAACTTTTATACTACCTTTTGTAGGATCACTAACCAATGCCAAGGCCTCATCTGCCTTTTCCAATGGGAATCTATGAGTAACTAAACTATCCACACTAATAATTCCATTTGAAATTAAATTAATAACTGTTGGCCAACAATCATGATATCTATTACTAAATTTAACATCAATTTCTGCAAATGATAATTGCATAAATGGGAAATTATTTAAAGTATCCTTCCCAACACCAATAATCATTAACAAACCAGATCTTCTTACAACATAGGCACATGCAATAATACTTGATTCCACACCGGTACATTCCAAGACACGAGAAGGTGCTGAATGTTCATCATTACCAAACAATTTTCTAATAGCTGCACCATTTTCTTGTGGTGATTTACCAGTTTCAATTTTATAAGTTATAACATCTGGTACTAAGGATTTAGCAAATTCTAATCTTCCTTCACTTAGATCAGAAATAACAATTGGTGTACAACCAGCAGCTTTCACCAAGAGTAATGTAACAAGACCAATTGGTCCAGCACCTGCAATGAAAACACCATGACCAAGAATCAAATCAGCTCTTTCCACTCCATGATACCCCACTGCAACAGGTTCAACAAGTGCACCTTGGGCATAAGTCATATTATCTGGTAATTTGAAAACATAATTTGCATCATGAACTAAATATCTTTGCATTGAACCAGGGTAAGGGTACATCCCCATAAATTTAACACTTTGACATAAATTATAATCACCTTGACGACATAAAAAGCATTCTGAACATGGAACACCAGGTTCAATTGCAACACGATCACCAATTTTAACATTTTTAACATCATCACCAACACCTATAATATCCCCCGAGGCTTCATGACCTAATACTAAATCTCCAAGAACTTTTAAATCACCAATTTGTCCATGTTTCCAAAGATGAACATCTGATCCACAACATCCTGTAACTCTTGGATGGATTAACACTTCATTTGGTTTGATCTCTGGAACTTCATTTTCTTTAATAATGATCTTATGATCAGTGGTCACGTTAACTGAAGGATTATAACAAGTTTGACACATTATATAGATTTAATTTGCTGTACTATATAAGTATTCATCAACTTCAAAGTATAAGGATCCCACATTATATATATACAACCCCGGGAAATTTCTCGGACTTGATTATATTGTTGTACATTTTCTGGGGTAAAATTTCTCTATTGTTCGAGACTCGAGTCTCGGTGGAGGGTGGAGGGTGGAGGGTGGAGGGATGTATATGCAAATCCGGGGTATAGAGTTTTGAGTGGAGAACATGAGTCTCGGGGTGTTGATAATAGTCTACTGGTTATCTAATCGCTATTCAGGAGTACATGATTCCGAAACCCAGTAACAGCCTCTTCCTCATCGTTAACACCTTTGTTTCAATCACTGTTAATCATATCTTCTGGTGGTTATGGAGTTGATAACAAGCGACGTTAAATTGATTTTTCACCTTCCGACTTCCAAGTATTATCAGGCTAAATATTGATTATAATATCATTGAGCTACATGTTTTTACAATTTGAATCATTTTGATAGAAGAACCTTTAAATGTCAAGCTTAACCATTCAAAGTGAACATGGATAGTGTAAAATCTTCCTCTTCATTGACACCATTAAGGCCCTCGTACTTTTACTTCTCGCCCTGACTCATAAATAAACCTCAACTGCTGGAATGCTTTATTTGTTCCAGGGATAGAATGACAGAATTCATGTGTCAATTATGATAAGATGTTGCGCTTACCTCAAATCTATAGTTAAAACCGTAAACATCTTTAGCTGTATATTTTGAGCATAAAATCAATATATTTATTCATCAGAGCATTCAGATCATGCTCTTTATACTCAATATACTTGAATTTGGCGTATATTCGGTAATTCATGATTGCAATTAAATTTTCAAAATTGTATATTTTTGAATAAATGAAGTAGTATAAAAATTTACTAGGTTAATATTTATTCTGAAATTAATTCTATATATATTATATTAAAATTTTATTATAATTAATTATATATAATTATATTATGAATTTTCAATCACTTTCTATCAAATATAGGTCGTGAAGTACATGGAAAATAACAGAGTACATAACTATTAAGATCTCTTTCACCAACCTCTCGCACGAGACCTTACATAATAACCCGAGGGCCAGACACCGGAACTCAATCTGCCTATCTTGAAGAAAAGCTTTTGCCTTGATTCGACAACTAGTTCAAGAGAAAGTGCCGTAGCTGCTCCAGATAGGCTAAGAAACCGCAGAAAATTGGACACGTTGTGTAGCTAAAGCTGCTGAACAACACAATCTCTGGCTAGAACACACCAAAAGCCTCAAAATGATCACAGGGGGGAGCCTTTTGGCCTCTTCAAAAAAGTTTTCTGTCAATATTCTCAGTGCGCAGAAATCCCTGAATTATTTATCATTGAGAAGCTTCTCTTCCACCTCTTTCACCAAAACACACTCATCAAATCTAACGCGGACTTTGAACAAGAATACTCAATTCAATATTGTAAAGCTGAGATCTGGATCTTCTGCTCGTCATCACTCGTCTCATCTCCATCACAGAATGTGCAAGTCCTCATTAGATACTTTTGCCACAAAGTGAGTATTATTAAAATACTTTGCCTCTTCAATCACATCTCAACAGAGATGTTTCATCAACAGATCAATGTTATTAATGTATCAAAGACATCTTGTGATCCTCGTGGTGTCAATTCTTTGCCTTGTTGACGTTTGTCATGCTGTTGGAAAGTCCGATTGATACCTTGAAGAAGCAAAGTACACAATTTCGTATCACATACTAACAACATCCAAAGCGTCCCAAGTGACCGTGAGCTATTACCTACAAATGTCAAACCAATCAAGTATGATTTGACTCTAGACCCAAATTTTGAAACTTTCAAATTCAATGGTAATGTTAAAATTGATTTAGAAGTTCAAGAAGAATCTAATTATGTCACTCTAAACACTTTAGAAATTGAAGTTCAATCAGCTAAAATTGGTGATTCTCAAGCCACTGAGATCACTTTCAACGATGAAGTTCAGACCGCTACTTTTAAATTTGCTGAAACTTTCACAAAAGGTTCTTCCGTTACAATTGATATTGATTTCACCGGTACTTTAAATGATAACATGGCTGGGTTTTATAAATCTTCTTACAAAGAAAATGGTGTCACCAAATATTTGGCTACAACTCAAATGGAAGCAACTGATTGTCGTCGTGCTTTCCCTTCATTTGATGAACCTGCTTTAAAAGCTATTTTCGATATCACTTTAATCTCTGATAAACATTTAACTGCCTTGTCAAATATGGATATTAAAGAGGAAAAAACTTTAGAAGATGGTAGAAAAGCTACTGTGTTCAACTCAACTCCATTAATATCCACTTATTTAATCGCTTTCATTGTTGGTGAATTGAAATATGTGGAAAATCATGATTTTAGAGTTCCAATTAAAGTTTGGGCTACAAGAGGTTTAGAAACTCAAGGTAAATTTTCAGCTGAATTGATTGCAAAGACTTTAACTTTTTTCGAAAAGGCTTTTAACATTGATTACCCTTTCCCAAAATTAGATTATGTTGCAATTCCTGATTTTGCTGCAGGTGCTATGGAAAATTGGGGTGCTGTTTTCTCTAGAGAAGTTGATGTTCTTTTCGATGAAGCAAATTCTAATTTGGCTACAAAGCAAAGAGTCGCTGAAGTTGTTCAACATGAATTGGCTCATCAATGGTTTGGTAACTTGGTCACCATGGAATGGTGGGAAGGTTTATGGTTAAATGAAGGTTTTGCCACTTGGATGTCATGGTATTCATGTAATGAATTTTATCCAGATTGGAAAGTTTGGCAATCATATATCTCTGATACTTTACAACACGCTTTAGCATTAGATGCTTTAAGATCATCTCATCCAATTGAAGTTCCAGTGAAAAAAGCAGAAGATATTAATCAAATCTTTGATGCTATTTCTTATTCAAAAGGTTCATCATTATTGAAAATGATTTCCGGTTGGT
This sequence comes from Hansenula lynferdii, assembly GCA_030582155.1. NCBI lineage: Eukaryota > Fungi > Ascomycota > Saccharomycetes > Phaffomycetales > Wickerhamomycetaceae > Hansenula > Hansenula lynferdii. The sequence continues at coordinate 11,685 of JAKTWT010000163.1, read as the reverse complement.
TAGGTGAAGAGGATTTCATCAAGGGTGTTTCAAATTATTTGAAGAAACATCAATACGGTAACACCAAAACTTCTGATTTATGGGAAGCCTTATCTGAAGCTTCAGGTAAGGATGTTGTTAAAGTTATGAGTGTTTGGACTCAAAAAGTTGGGTTCCCAGTGCTTACTGTTTCAGAAGATTCTTCTAATAACTCCATCACTGTTAAACAAAATCGTTATTTAACCACTGGGGATGTTAAACCAGAAGAAGATGAAACTATTTATCCAGTGTTTTTAGGTTTGAAAACTAAAGATGGTGTTGATAAATCATTGGCTCTAGATGTTAGAGAAAAATCTTTTAAACTTGATAATGGGTTAGATTTCTATAAATTAAATGCTGATCAATTTGGTATTTATCGTACATCTTATTCACCAGAACGTTGGGTTAAGTTGGGTAAAGCGGGTGTCGAAGGTTCATTATCTGTTGAAGATAGAACAGGTTTAGTTGCCGATGCAGGTGCTCTTGCCACTTCAGGTTATCAAAAGACTTCAAACTTGTTAAACTTGGTTCATGGTTGGAAAGATGAAGAAAACTATGTTGTTTGGGGTGAAATCTTAACAAGAATTGGTGCTATTAGAACCGCATGGGTTTTTGAAGATAAATCCACTGTTGAAGCATTAAAATCATTTACTAGATCATTAGTTGGTCCAAAGATTCATTCTTTAGGTTGGGAATTTTCTGAAAATGATTCATTTCAAGATCAAAGTCTAAAATCTGTCTTATATTCTGCCGCTGCAAATGCTGAAGATGAAACAATTGTTAAATCTGCCTTGGAATCTTTCCAAAAATACATTGATGGTGATAAAAAGGCTATTCATCCAAATATTAGAGGTTCAGTTTTCGCTACTGTTGCTAAGAATGGTGGTGAAAAGGAATATGAACAATTTTTAAACATTTATCAAAATCCTGCATCAGCAGATGAAAAAATTGCAGCTTTAAGAATTTTGGGTAGATTTGAAGATGAAAAATTAATTCAAAGAACTTTAACAATCTTATTTGATGAACAATTAGTTAAAACTCAAGATTTATACATTCCAATGCAAGGTTTACGTTCACATAAGAATGGTATTAATGCCTTATGGAGTTGGGTTCAAAAGAATTGGTATCCATTAAGTGAAAGATTACCACCTGGTCTTACTTTATTAAGTGCTGTTGTACAAATGTCTACATCTGGTTACACATCTGAAGAAAAAATTAAAGAAATTGAAAAATTCTTTAGTGATAAAGATACTAAAGGTTTTGATCAAGGTTTAGCTCAATCTTTTGATAGTATTAGATCAAAAGCTCAATGGATTAATAGAGATCAACAAGATGTCAACAGTTGGTTATCTGTTAATGGATTTCAAAAATAATTATATAAACTTTGAATGTATATAGTAATGAAATTTTTGAATGATTTTTCAACGTACTACAATTGTAAAAGTTACGACAAAATATTATATTTATCTATGCCTCTAATTGATCCACTATACTCTCGATGAAATCGATCTGCTTAGATCTCCAATCATCATTTTCAATATGAAATCCATTAATATCAATTAATAAATTTTTATCTTCATATTGGAAATTTGGCCAATATGGAACATGTGGAACTTTTTGTTTATTTGGATTTAAATCAGTTATAAAATTTACCCATAATTTACTTAACCCCTCGGCATATTTATTACCATAATGTGAATCTTTATTAGATTTGAAAACGTATTCAACTTCAGCTCCATGTGTAGATCCTTTACTTGGCTGATCAACATTTGTGAGGGCTAAAAGATTAAATCTATAACGATAAATTGGTGAATGTGAATTTCTTAATAATTTAGCAGTTATTCTTGTTGTTCCAATATATACCAAATCACCATATATCGAGGCTAATCTTGGATATTCATCGGTATAACCCTCGGGGTAAGTTATCTGTTGACCTTTAGCATATGTTGGATCCTGTGGGACATTAACATCTCTTGTGTTTTTAGGGTATAATTCAATTAATTTAGAAATACTTGATGAATTTAAAGATGGGAAAACTATGGATAAATAATCATATAGATCTTGATCAGTTTGTAAATCAGTTGGGACCCAAGTTGATCCTTCATCTGTGTTTGAACCTATCAAAATTGGCACCTGGGTGTATGGATCATTTGAATTTAAAATATCATAACCGGTCTTGGGGACAATATCATCATCCATATAAGTCAAGTGGAACCCAATAGATGTGAGATTCTTGTTTGCCTCAAGGAATTCCCAAACATCAACTTTTTGTAAACATTCTAGAGTATCTTGAGCCCTAGTACAATTGAAATGATCCACTAATTTGTTATAATCCTCAACATGATATGGAGCATCCACAGTTGTTGTGTTTGTAGCCAAACCAGGACCACTTTCCACAATGGCACCTTTAACATAATGCCCCAGTTTATTTGATAGTAATAATTTGGAAACAGATCTCCCACCGGCAGATTCACCCCAAATGACCAAATGATTGGGATCACCACCAAAAGCTGCAATGTTTTCATGGATCCATTCAATAGCTTTCAACTGATCTCTGAACCCAATGTTTGTCCAATGTTTCTCCTTCACAGCATCACCAGCCAGGAACCCTAGTCCTCCAAGTCTATAGTTTATCGAAACACCAATAAATGGTTTATTCATATTAACACCTTGTTCCACAATGTACGATAGGTTATAATAGTCTAAACGACTTGCACCGTTGAACAAATTCCCCCCATGGATCCAAATAGCCACTGGTAGTTTCCCCCTAGTGTGTTTAGGCTTGACAATGTTTAAAGAAAGACAATCTTCAGATTGTGGAACACCTTTGTTAAAATTCCCACCAAATGCAATACATGCATCACCATATTCAGAGAAATTTTCCTCATGAAACCTAGTTTCTAAAGGTTGTGGAGGCTTGAAACGTAAATCATCAATTGGAGGTTGAGCATATGGAATACCTAAAAATGCTTCTTGATGGAAATTCTCGAGGTATTTACCCTTTATTGTACCGTTATGGATATGAGCAATTGGAACATGATGTGGTGATTGGTGTTTCCAATGAGGAGACCCAGTACCAAAATCCAAAGTCAACAGTAATAATGAGATGAAAGAGACCAACATTGTTGAAAAGATGGTGAGATTAGTTAAAACCATTGTTGAAGATCTTTGAGGGTCTTTATATAATCTCAACGGGTTTTCAATTGTGGAAGCACTTTGTAGATCTTTATTAAAGTTTCCCGAGATGGTGTGGCTTTAGATGAAAGATTGATAGAGGGTTTAAACTTGATAAGTGGTGAAAATGAAAGGATGATTTCAATGATATGGCTAGATTCTCTCGACTAATATCCCGGTTATTCTAGTTTCCCAACTGTTGGTGATAAGATTAAGTTGAATTGAGGTCTAAAGCCATAGTATTGAATCCGGATAAACTGTGGTGAGTCCTTGATCCATCGACTGTGGTAATGTAAAATTATAACCTCTATGTAGCCTTGAGCCTTGAAGATATATTAGTAATGTACATGGATCGCTTCATCATTTGTTATCAAACTGGGAATTTTCGGAAACATGAATGCTTGTTTCCGTTATCATGAATTATGATTGATCAAACAATCCTCTACAACTGATATCATCAACAAATTCATTGTATTATACAAATACCTATATTATTACATCACTGATCTTTAACAAAGAATCCAGTATTTTCAGCATGATCCGCAGTGGCTTTTTCAGCATCATCAGCAAAATGACCAGATCTAAATTCATAAGGTAAGATTTTGGCTTGATGAACAACATCCCAAGGTCTTCTTGGATCTGAATTTTCAAAGATAATATCCATTTCTTCCAAAGTTCTTCCTGCAGTTTCTGGATATAAGAAATAAACAAAAACAGCAATAAGTGCATTTATAACTGCAAAGATGGTATAAGTATAAGATCCAATATTTTCAAAAGCAACAGGAGTAATCATCACAACCATGAAATTAAAAGACCAATTAGCAGCTGTTGATAGACCATTTGTTGCAGCTCTAACGTTTAAAGGTGCAATTTCTGCAGGGTATAACCAAGTCATACCTAACCAACCAATTGCAAAGAAAGTATTGAAAATAAACAAGAAAACAGCAGCTGCAATACCAGCTTTATTATTATTTTGAACATCAGCAGCCCAATTTGTCCCTGTAAGGATAGCCATAGTACCAGCTTGACCCAAAGCACCAAAAATCATTAATTTACGTCTACCAACTTTTTCAATTGTAAAATAAGCAATCCATGAAGCTAAGAAATATTCAGTACCATTACAAGCAGCCAAGATTCTTGCATTAAATGGAGACATATGAATAAAATTTTCAAAAATTGTACCCGCGTAATAAGTGATTAAATTAATACCTGTAATTTGTTGGAAAACTTGATTCCAATAAGCCAACATGACTCTATGGAAAGTACGTTGTCTACCCTGCTGAAACAATGCTCTAATTGGAAATTCACTATTTTGTTCACTTTCTTTGGCAATAACAGTTTCAACTTCTTGCACTTCGTGTTTAACAAAATCACTATTATGTGGAACATCTTCTAATGCTGAAAACACTCTGATTGCTTCATCTTTTTGTCCAACTTTTAATAACCATCTTGGAGATTCTGGTAATTTCAAAATGATTGGAATGATTAAAACAGGGAAAATGATTTGAAATGCAATTGGGAATCTCCAACTTGCAGAACTTTTATGTCTTAGGAAATAAAAGGCAAAATCAATCCAATATGAAATCATAATACCACAAGTGATCAATGCACCTTCAAGCATAACTAATTTCCCTCTCTTATCAGGTCTTGCACATTCGGATTGCCAAACTGGGACAGTTGATGTATTTAACCCATTCCCAATCCCACCAATAATACGTCCAACTAAAAGTTGTGTAGTGCTGAACGAGGCAGCTTGGATAATTGCACCAGCAGTCATGATCCAACAACCGGTAAAGATGGTTTTACGACGTCCAACTTTATCACCATACCACATTGTGAAAACAGCCCCAGCAAGACATCCAATTTCATAAACAGCAACAACAAAACCCTGATAAGTTGATTTAGACCCATCATCCGTGGCATCAATCTCTGGGAACTGGTGACGGAAGGTGTCTAGAGTCAACAACGATCCCATGACACCTTGGTCATAACCGAAAAGCAAGAACCCAACACCAGCTACTAATGAAACAGCCCATGATAGCTTTTTACCTCTTAGCCCCATATATGAATGATGGAGACCAACCTCGTCCTGCGTGTAGTTGTCACTACTCAGCTGGTCGTTCGTGGACTTCTTCAAGTCCTCATCGTGGAGCACCTCTTGTTTTTCAGACATTTTGATAGTAAACAAAAACCAACAACCTCAATCAAATCCACCGGGGAAGTGTTTATATTTATACGTTTTGGTTCTCCACCGAGACCCGGTCCTCCACCGAGATTTTCGCGAGTCCTCGGACTTCGCGAAAGCTGGGGTAAAATGCGGGGAAACGGGTATTAAAGAAGAAGATATAACAATAACCTCCACCGAGAAATTTTAGCGGTGACTTGTGGAGAATAACCTGTGGAAACAGTATAAAACCATTGTAGTAATCGCAACTGTATTGTACCAAGATTCTCACTGTTTTATTGTGTTGAGTTCTGTCGTATATTGACTATTGATTGCTAAATACATATTTCCGGTTTAGTCTTACAGCTATGACGATCCCGATTAAACAACTTGGTGAAGAGGCCATTTTATCATACATTTCTAATGAATTTGCAGATGAATTACCAAGACAGGCTCCAAAGAAACAGAGTATTAATGAGCTGTTCAGCTTACAAGGTAAAGTAACTGTTGTTACTGGTGCTTCCAGAGGTATTGGGCTTGCTATAAGTGAACTGTTTGTGGAAGCTGGTGGTTCTCTAGCAATGGTGGATTATGTTGATTGCTCCAAACAATGTGAATTACTTCAAAATAAATATAATGTTAAAATAAATTCATATTTGTGTGATGTGAGTGATTCCACTCAAGTGGAACAAACTATTTCATCAATTGAAACTGATTTTGGTACTATTGATGTATTTGTTGCTAATGCCGGGATTGTTTGGCAAAATGGGAATATAATTGATAATGCAAATGATGATTATACAGGATATAATCAATTAATGAATGTTAATTTAAATGGTGTTTATTATTGTGCTAGAAACGTGGGTAAAATATTCCAAAAGCATGGACATGGTTCTTTGATAATAACTGCTTCAATGTCTGCACATATTGCTAACGTTCCAATGAATTTAACACCTTATAACGTTACTAAGGCTGCTGTAAAGCATTTATCCAAATCATTAGCCGTAGAATGGGCAGGTTTTGCTAGAGTTAATTCAATTTCACCTGGATATTGTGATACTGGACTAAATGATCATTTGGATAGAGAATTTAGAGGTAAAATGTGGTCATTAATACCAATGGGTCGTGAATCTCAAGCTTTTGAAATTGCAAATGCTTATTTATTCCTAGCTTCTGATGCCTCAAGCTACATTACAGGTACAGATTTATTAGTTGATGGTGGTTATACTGCTGTATAGTTATACAAATTCAACTAACTATCTTTGAAGTAACATGATTTTTTTCATAACTTGTAATTTCTTTTACTTTATCAGCAGATGCAGATTTATCATCAAATTTATAACTTAACCATTCTTTTGCTAATCTTCTTGCTAATTCTAATCCAATAACTCTTTGTCCCATACATAAGATTTGACAATCATTACTCAAGATACTTCTCTCCACACTAAATGAATCATGTGCAGTAACAGCTCTAATACCTTCAACTTTATTAGCAGAAATGGCAACTCCAAGACCTGTACCACAAAATAATATCCCACGATCAGCTTCACCTCTTGAAATTAACTCTGCAGCTTCAATAGCCACTGATGGATAAGGTGTAGTTGTAGAATTTGAATCAACACCTAAATTAATAACTTGATCCACTAATGGATCATTTTGTAAATCTTTGGCAACTTGTTCTTTATATTCAAATCCTGCTTGATCTGATGCAATAACAATTTTAAATCCCATTTTTGATGATTCTTAGAATAACATTCTTTGAAATAATTCCAGGACTATTGTTTTAATATATACCTGCTATTAATACCGATTACGTAATCCTCCACCCTCCACCCTCCACCGAGATTTGCATATAATCATCTATTGTTCTCCACTAGTCTCGAGAAAGGCTGGAAAAGTCTATTGGTTTATATATGATGATTATTGCACTGAAATCAATTCTTTTATTGTTTCAACTACCATCAAAATGTCCAATAAACACTTTTTACCATCGGATACCAATCAATTGGTTCCAAATTGTCTCAAGGCTATAACCTATGAATATCCATATTTATCCATTTTGGAAAAAGAACGTGTGGTTTTCAACAACAGATTCAACCCGGCAAATGTTTCATTAATCTCTGGTGGTGGTTCAGGTCATGAACCTGGGTTTTATGGATTAGTTGGTCCTGGAATGTTATCAGCAGTGGCTCATGGTGAAGTATTTGCATCTCCAAATTATAGAAACGTTAAAGCTGCTGAAAAAATTACTCATGAATTAAACAACAAGGGGAGCTGGGGTGGTTGTATATTCATATTGACAAATTATACTGGTGATAATTTATATTTTGGTATGGCTGCACAGGATTTAATTGCTAAATATGGTTCTGAAAAGATTAAAATCCTTAGAGTCACTGATGATGTTGCAGTTTCAAGAAGTTCTGGTGCCCTTGTGGGACGTCGTACTTTGGCTGGTATCACTATTGTTTCTAAATTAACAGGTGCTGCATCTGATGCTGGGTTCCCAATTGATGATATCTTTGAATTTGGTCAATCTGTTATTGATTCCATTGCATCTATAAATGCTGGGTTGGATCATGTTCATATATCTGGTCATAATAAGGATGAAAATTTTGGGAAATTGAAACCCAATGAATTGGAAATTGGATTGGGGATTCATAATGAACCAGGTGTTTTAAAACTTGGTGAAATACCATCAATTGAAGAATTAGTGGAGAGATTATTAAAGATGATTTTAGATACTAATGATAAAGAACGTGGTTTTTTCAAATATTCACCAAATGATCAAATTGTATTATTGATTAACAATCTTGGTGGTGTTCCAGTTTTGGAAGAGAAAAACATCTTATTTGCAACATTAGAGCAATTGTCAAAAAATTATGGTATTTCTCCAACAAGGGTTTATACGGGGAGATTTATCACCTCGTTCAATGCACAAATCTTTACCATAACATTGTTTAATGCCACTACTGCAACATCAACTACTTTCCCAATTGCCAAAATATTTGAATTCTTGGATGCTCAAACAGATGCTGTTTGTTGGACAAATACCAAATTTACCAATGGATTATCACCAATTACCAACAAGTCACAAATTATAACTAAATTTGAACATTATGATGAGGCAATTTCAGAAACTGAATTAACCCCAGAACAAGCTAAGAATTTCTTTATTGAACCAAGTAAATTGGAAAAAATTGCTAAAACTGCAGCTCAAAGAGTTGTTGATAAAGAACCAGAATTAACAGATTGGGATACCAAGATGGGTGATGGTGATTGTGGGTTTGGTTTAAAATTAGGTGCAGAATTATTATTAAAATCATTAAAAGAGGATAAAATTGCACAATCTGGATCTGTTTTAAAAGTTTTACATGTCTTGTTGAAAATTATTAAAGATGATATGGGTGGTACATTAGGTGCAATTATTTTCATTTTTTTGAAAGCTGTTATTAACAATGTTGAAACATTGATTGAACAAGATTCAAACATTTCACAAGTTGATGCTTTTAGTGCCTCGTTCCAAGTTGGTTTGGAAACATTATTTGATTATACTAAAGCTAGAGTTGGTCATAGAACTGTGATGGATGTTTTAATTCCATTTGTTGAATCTTTCTCAAGGGATAAAGATATTGTTAAATCTGTTCAAGTGGCTTATGATGCAGCTGAGAATACACGTGAATTAAAACCAAAACTAGGGAGAGCCACTTATGTTGGTGTTAATGGTGATTCATCATTACCACCAGATCCAGGTGCTTATGGTATATATGAGGCTATTAGTGCATTGAAATTAGCTGTGGAGTAGTAAATATAGTAATACATATCTTATAACTTATACAAATTATAATTTTAATGGGCTACCAATTGCAGTTTCTTTTGAAGCAAATGCCTTCTGAACTTCTGGAATTGAATCAATTTTGTCAATCCATGATTGAACATTTGAGAATTGATTAATGTCAATACCTGTTTTAGATAAATTTTTAGCATGAGGAAATGCAATCACATCAGCTAAAGAGATATGATCACCAACCAAAAAACCTGATTTTTTTGAAGCTAATTTATCATCTAATAATTTATATGATCTAATTGTCTCTTTAGTGAATCTATCAATATTTTGTTCATCATTTGGAGAGTTTGATTTAAACCAACCTAAATTACCTTGAGCTGGACTTAAACCACTAGCATGGAAAAACAATAATTCAACTTCTTCCCAATGTCTTGGATCTTTGGAATCATATGAAAATTTATGTTCAGTATCATATTTTTCAGCTAACCATAATAACAATGCACCAGATTCTGCCAATGAAAATGTTTTACCCTGGGAATCAGCTTCAGCAATTGTTGGGATTTTACCATTTGGATTGATTTTTAAAAACCAATCTTGTTTTTGTTCTTTTGAACCATTCCAATCAATAATTCTTAGCGTATAGTTCAATTTTAACAATTCTAACAAGATGGTAATTTTCAATCCATTACCTGTAGCAGCAGTGAATAGTTTCAAGTATGGAGCTTCCAATGGAGCAACTTTTGGATCGTTATCGTTGACGGTGACCATGATTGATTTGTATAATTATTGATACTTATAGTATAGAAGAGTCAAAAACAATTTCCAATTGAACATTTCATGCCCTTTATATATTTCTCAGAGATCAACTCATAGACTCACTGTGGCTTCACACCCCCTTTATTATAAATAAATAGCACATCTCCATTTTCTATATCCAGTTAAACTTTCCTTTGGTATTTCTCAGGATTTACACGGAAACTTTATATGTCGTGATGCTTATGTCAGCACACCCGCGAAAATTGAATATAAACATAATAGCTATGGCTTGAATTTGTATGGGTTTTTCGATGGATTTGGTGTTGAGTTGAGCTTATCAGTTGCAGAAGCTGATGGTGGCGTTGGTGTGGTTGAATTGAGCGTGCTAACTTGCCTATTCAAGTCGAGTCATATTGTTGTGGCACAATAGATTAAAGATATTAGAAAACATTTGATATTTCACTATCAAATAGAGCCACAATCGTTTCATTTTACCCATTTCACTTGGCTTAGAAAGAAGATGGTACTTGATGTTTGATGCCAATAAAGCCTAAAGCCAGAATCGTTACACCCCAGTCAATAGGTATGAACCGATGAATATAGTCCTCTTGATAAAGACATGGAAACTATGCTCATTTGTACCGTAAATATATATGGCTCACCACATTTCCAACAAAAAATATATGCTGCTTCTAATGTGACTGTGGTTTCAATTGAAAGGTTTTCCAAGGTATATAAACTGTTCGTTATCTAGAATTATGAATCAGATATAATGACCCAAGATTCATAGGCATTATGAGTAAAAAAGAAACTCAAGTGGAAGTTCAGGAATCTGATATCTCATCTATTGTGGAATTACCTGAGATTCCCACACAGGAGACTGTTGACTGGAAATTTTGGATCTTCAATACCAAAGTGGAACATCCATTAAACAAGACTATATTTGATGGAGAACCTTATACTATTGATACATTATTAACTTATCAAAATGATCAAAGATTAGATAAGTCATCTTCACCAATTTGGAAAAAAATTATTGGATTTTTTTGGGATCCAATTTTTTTACCACCATCAGAGAGGAAATATATGGCCAAGATTGATTTTTTCATTTATATCTATGCATTAATTGCATGTTTTATTAAATATTTGGATCAAACAAATATTAATAATGCATATGTTTAAGGGATGAAAGAAGACTTAAATATGTACGGTTCAAATGATTATAACTTGTTAACAACATTTTTCAGTATTGGTTATTTATCATTTTCTTTACCTATGGGTATTGCCCTAAAATATATAAGACCTAGTGTGTTGTTACCTGCTTGTGAATTGGCTTGGACCATAATTGTTATGAGTATGGCTGGTGTTGAAAATAAAAAAGTTCTTTTCGGATTAAGATTTGTTCAAGGTGCATTAGAAGCTAGTAGTTTCCCAGGATTGAATACCGTATTGGGTGAATGGTATGGTACTGAAAGTATAGGTAAAAGGATTTTCATCTTGAGTGCAACAATTCCTCTTTCTGGGATGTTTGCCGGTTATATTCAAGCAGGTGTTTATACATCAATGAATGGTAGATATGGATTACCAGGTTGGAAATGGGTTTTTTTAGTTGATGGATTTATTAGTGTTCCTGTTTCAATTTTAGGATTTTTCTGTTTACCAGATTTTCCTCAAACTGCTAGATCACCTTGGATTACTAAAAAAGATAGACAATTTGCCTTGGCAAGAGTTAAAGCTATGAAAAAAATTAAACCTGAACCTTTAACTTTGAAGAATTTTTGGGAAATTA